>BQNB010019078.1:0-64964 GCA_026074375.1 Tanacetum coccineum
AATATTAACATAGGAAGCAGTATTAACTTTATTGAACCCGAGCAATATTAACTGCTTAAATTCAATAGCAGTATTAATATCACGAAGCAATATTAACTTTTTAATCCCAAGCAGTACTAACTAACTGCTTTTACCACAAGCAGTAGCAACTGCTTTTTAACGCTAGTAGTATTAACCAACAATAATAACAGTAGTAACTGCTTTTATACCTTAGCAGTATTAACTCATGACTTACTACTGTTCTTCCATACTAGGAAGAACAAAGTACATTAGCAGCATTAACTATCCTTGACAGCATTAAGTATGTACTTGAGCCCTAGCAGCATTAACTGAGTCAGGGAAATATTGGATATCGTCCTCAAAGTGTAGCTAACCAAATTCAACCACCTGGTTTTGCTCAACCGAATGTGCAAAATAATCAAACCCGGTACAATCAAGGTTACAATCAAAATAGTGGAAATAATCAAGGAAATCCGAGTTATCAAGCTCCGATTCAGCAAACTCAAGTTGCTCCTTCGAATGAATTGTCGAACAATAAGAAGATAAATGATGCTAATATGAAAGCTATGCAAAATCAAATTAAAAATGTGAAAAATGAATTGAGAAATGAAATGCAAACTTCAATACAAACTTCAATGTCAAATCAAACCAATAAGCTTAAGAATGTGATGGCTAGTTTTTTTCTAAATGAATACGACTTCTTCTTCGGGTTTGGGATCACTTCCTAGCAATACCGTTGCTAACCCGAGAGGTGACTTGAAAGAAATCACCACCCAAAGTGGTATTTCTTATGATGGACCTCCAATTCTACCTCCTCTCTCTCCTCTTCCTAAGGTGGTGGAATGGGAACCCAAAGTGACAAAGGATACGGTGCAACCGAGTACCGAAAACATCCAACCTCCGGTAGTCCAAATTCAAGCTCCAATTAAAAATCCCGTTGTTGATCCTAAGCCTAAACCGTCTATACCTTATCCTTTGAGAGCCAACAAATAAAAGCTCTATGAAAAAGATGATAATCTAGCTTCGAAATTTGTTGAAATCTTTAGAGAATTACATTTTGAGCTCAGTTTTGTGGATGCTCTTCTGCATATGCCGAAATTTTCTTCAATGTTTAAAAGTATCCTTAATAACAAAGAAAAATTATTTGATTTAGCTAAAACACCGATGAATGAGAATTGTTCGGCGGTTATCCTAAAAAAGTTGCCCAAAAAACTTGGAGACCCCAGCAAATTTCTTATTCCATGTGATTTTCCGAAGTTAGTTGAATGCTTAGCCTTGGCCGATCTTGGTGCAATCATCAACTTGGTGCCTCTTTCCATATGGAAGAAGATCTCACTCCCCGAACTTACTCCTACTCAAATGATTCTTGAACTTGCAGACTGATCGACTACTAGTCCATCCGGTATTGCCGAAGATGAATTTGTAAAAGTAGGAAAGTTCCATTTTCTGGCCGACATCATAGTCGTTGATTATGTTGTCGATCCTCGGGTTCCCTTAATTCTCGGGAGACCCTTTTTGAGGATGACACATGCTTTGATTGATGTTTACGGTAAAGAATTAACTCTCTGAGTTGATGATGAAGCCATAACCTTTAAAGTTGGTCAAACTTCGAGATACTCCTACAATGATGTTGTGTCGATTAATCGAATCGATGTCATTGACGTAGCATGTGAGGAGTATGCTCAAGAAGTGTTTGGATTCTCGGATAGTTCTACGAGTGGCAATCCCACTCTATCTTTAGATTATATCCTTTTTACTTCTTCCCCCTCTCTCACTCCTTTTGAGGAACGTGACTTCATTTTGGAAGAAATCAAAGCTTGTCTTACAAATGATTCAATTCCACTGGGAATTGATGATGACCACTTTGATTTGGAGGGAGACCTTCTTCTACTCGAGAAGTTATTAAATGATGATCCATCATCTCCTCTCCCTCCGAAAGAACTTTATGTTGAGGAACTTAAAATCATAAAATCTTCTATTGACGATCCTTCGGAGCTTGAGCTCAAGGATTTTCCTTCTTATCTTGAGTATGCATTTTTAGATGGAACCGATAAACTACCCGTCATAATTGCTAAAAACTTAAAAGAAGATGAGAAGGTCCGACTTCTAAAGGTTTTAAAGTCACACAAGCGTGCCATCGCTTGGAAAATCTCCGATATAAAGGGCATTGACCCTCAATTTTGTACTCACAAAATATTAATGAAGAATGACTATAAACTGGCAATTCAACATCAAAGAAGGGTTAACCCAAAAATTTACGAGGTTATCAAAAAGGAAGTTATCAAACTCCTTGATGCCGGATTGATTTACTCTATCTTTGATAGCCCGTAGGTTAGCCCAGTTCATTGTGTGCCTAAAAAGGGCGGTATAACCGTAATTGAAAATGAAGATAATTAGTTGATACCTACTCAATTAGTTACGGAATGGCGTGTATACATTGACTACTGAAACTTAAATGATGCCACTCGAAAAGATCATTTCCCGTTACCGTTTATGGACCAAATGCTTGAAAGACTCGCAGGAAACGAATACTATTGTTTTCTAGATGGTTTCTTGAGATATTTTCAAATTCCTATAGACCCGCAAGACCAAGAAAAGACCACCTTCACTTGCCCTTAAGGGACGTTTGCCTACCGATGTATGCCTTTCGGCTTATGTAATGCTCTGGGTACGTTCCAAAGGTGCTTGATGGCCATTTTCCACGACATGATCGAGGAAACAATGGAGGTCTTTATGGATGATTTCTCAGTCTTTGGGGATTCTTTCTCCTCGTGCCTCTCCCATTTAGACAAAATGCTCAAACGGTGCGAAGGCACTAATTTAGTTCTAAATTGGGAGAAATGCCATTTTATGGTAAAAGAAGGCATTTTTCTAGGACATAAGATTTCAAAGTCCGGGATTGAGGTTGACAAAGCTAAAGTTGATGTTATAGCTAAACTCCCTCATTCGAATTCTGTTAAAGGCATTCGAAGATTTTTAGGTCACGCCGGGTTCTATCGTTGATTTATTCAAGATTTTTCTAAAATCGCCCAGCCGATGACCCATCTTCTTGAAATGTCTTTGGAATGTCTTCCTCTCGAACTCTGAGTTGGTGATAACCAGATCTCAGGTCGATCTTTAAGTAGACTCTTAATCCTTGTAACTGATCAAACGGGTCGTCGATTCTCGGAAGTGGATATCGATTCTTCACAGTCAGCTTGTTTAGCTCACGGTAATCGATACACATCTGAAAAGATTCGTCTTTCTTTTTGACAAACAAAACCAGGGCTCCTCAGGGTGAGGAACTCGGTCTTATAAATCCCTTGTCAGAAAGTTCTTGTAATTGAGTAGACAATTCTTACAGTTCCGTCGGTGCTAATCTATACGGAGCTCGTGCCACAGGTGCAGCACCAGAGACCAAGTCGATTTGGAATTCAACTTGTCGCGTAGGCGGTAATCTAGGTAAGTCCTCTCGAAAGACCTCCAAAAAGTTTCGTACAGTGGGTACGTCCTCAAGTCTCTTCTCCTCCGACTCGTTCTCGATTTTCTTCTTTGTCACTTGTGCCAGAAGAATTTGGAAACCTTTCTCAACATACTTATGAGTTTTAGTGCACGATATAATGCTCAACTTCGATTTCTCTCTTCTACTGCCTCCATCACCTTGTACTATCAAAACTTTATCTTCATAGGGAATCCGCACAACCTTCTCATCAAAAACGATCATCGCATGATGGTTCGCTAGCCAATCCATGCCGATGATGGCGTCAAAGCTACCAAGTTCTACCGATATTAGGTCAATATTGAATGGGTGACCAAATAATCCTAACGTACAACCTCTAAGCATGGTATTGGTTTCAGAAATTCTTCCGTCGGCTAATTCAACAGCATAGCTAACGTCTAAAGTATCGGGGGTTATATCAAGTAAGGTACTAAATGTAGTCGATACGAAACTTCTATCGGCACCCGAATCGAATAGTATGAAAGCATAATGATTGTTGAGAAGAAACGTACCCTTAACGACATTGGAATCGGGGTTAGTGTCTCCTGCACCTAGCACATATGCTTTCCCTCTTTCTTCACCAACTCCATTCTTGTTTCCAGCCTTATTTCCACGGTTTTGATCCTTCAACTTTGGGCAATCACTTCGGTAGTGTCCTTGCCCTCCACACTCGTAACAGGTTACAACCCTCTGATTCACTACTTGACCCCTCTGAGTTGAAGTAGTGGAGATTGTGACCTTACAATCCCGGGTAAAATGCCCAACCTTATTACACTTCCCACATCTCACTGTGCATGGTCCTTCATGGTAAAGCTTACACTTGTTACAGAGAGGCAACCGTCCATTATATGGTTTCTTCTCATTGTTGCCAGCCGTATAGGCTCTTGCTACATTCTGACCTCCTACATTTGGCCTTTTGAATGGTGACTACTATCCACGGTTGTGTCTTTGATTGACCTCCAATATTCTTTTGTTTTTAGCATTTTTCACAACATATCCCTTCAACTTTTGGTCTATTAAGTTGTTAGCTATCCTAACAGCATCTTGTAGTTTTGTAGGTTCGGCAACAATTACATTCCCTTGGATTTACTCAGGGGAGCTCCTCCAATGAAATTTCTCAAACCCCCGATCCCTCCTCGGAGGACCTCTTGGTGCACATCATAGTCAACTCTTGAAATCTCTGAGTATAAGCAGCCAAATCATTATTCTTTACGGTTAGGTTCCATAATTCAGTTTCCATTTTCTGAATCTCATTCCTTGGGCAGTACACTTCAGTCATCAGCTTCATGAGCTCTCTCCATGACATGGAAAATGCAGCCTCGGTCCTAATAGTCCTCTTATGTGAGTTCTACCAAGTTAGTGCACTGTTTAACAGTGTGCAAGTAGCATACTTAACTTGGGACTTCTCTGGGTAGTTGCTGATATGGAACACTGTCTCCATCTTCTCAAACCACCTTATCAATCTGACAACTCCTTTCATTCCCTTAAAGTTGAGTGGTTGACACTTCATGAAATCCTGGTAGGTGCATTCTCTAGCAACAGGCCTATTACCTCTACCATTCTCATTTGGATTTCCATTTCCACCATTTCCATTCTCACCATCTCCATTACCGCCATTTCCATTAACGCCGTCACTGTCGTTCTGGCTTTGATTCTCAGCCTCGAGAGCATTGACGGCATGGGTCGCCTCACGAATTGCCAACGCTTCTTCCATACGTCGGTTAATGATTTCTTTGATTGCTTCAGGGGTCATACCAGAGCAAGTGATAGTCATTGTTCTATATTACAAGACATAACACTCGATGAGATTCAATACTAGGTATAGCCATTTTAAATGGTAAATAAGGTTTATATAGAAAATACAATAGAACATGTTTTGCCAGAACACGTAAATAACAATATAGATGAATACGCGAGAAAATCAAAACAAGCTTTTCATTTCACGAATAAATGCATAATTCGGTTACAACCAACCTAAACTAGGTACATGATTTACCAATATTTCTACCGCCAACATCTAGACCTAACCATCAGTTTAATGTCCTACATGATCATGGTACTACTAGTCTAAGGGCGAAAACCTAAATGTCTCTCAACATATGACTCCAACCTCCTAAGTCTCCTCCGAGTATCATCACGATCCCTACAAACCTGACAAAACTCCTCCTATGAAAGTGTCATATGCCAACGAATACTATCAATCTGATCTCTCTCTATACTCAACATAGCTCGAACCTTTAGGTACTCCAATCTCAAACTCCCAATCCTCTCAACCAAACTAGCTCGCTCTCCACTAGCTACCATCTAACTAGTCTCCAACTGTCTTTGAGTGGTCTCAATCTTAGTAATCCTATCAATACGAACCTTTGACATGTAGTAAACTATATCATAAATAGTATCCTCAAGATCAGGTATACCTCCCCTAGAAGACTCAGAACTATCATTGATAACCAATGGATCTACAGCGATCTTTCTCGTGTCTACCACACTAGCCTTTGCCTTAAACTCCTCGTCATTCTCCTTAACATCACTAGCAGCAATCTCAAATCCCCATACCTACACCATCCACTGGGTGAAGCTACAACTCCCTCACTAAAACTACAACTGCAAGAAGCTCTGGATCAGCAGTATCACCTCTATAATGCTCCATTCGCCGCTATCCAGGGTGGAGTATAAATCTCTAAAACCTCTTTGTGAGGTGGTAAAAGATCCGTCAGGAGTAGGGGCTATCGACCGGTTCGAAACATAAGTAGGTGATGGTACCGAAGCAGTATGGGATCTACATCTCTTTCGAGATAGCCTAGAAGAAGGTGAAGATGAATCCAAAGACCTCTCAGAAGATGAACCTAAAGATGACTCTGATGTAGTCGGTGGGTAAGGGGTAGACAATGGTGCAGACCTCCAACGTCCTAAAAGCCTCACTATGTCGTGGAGTCCTAGCAAGTGATCGATAAACAAATCTCTGTGGTGTAGATGAATTAGCATCGGTGGTGTTTGGTGGTGTATGTCCTGATAAGGAATGATCTGAAGGTGCACTATTAGAAGACGAGTCTAATGAAGAATGATGATCCGTTGAATGATGAGATACACGTCTCCATGCAAGTCTATGAGCAGGTAAAGGTCTAACTCTCTTCCTCGCAGTCAATAACTTACGCGACCCGTTGGGGGTGGGTGTGATAAGGTCGACCGAAGGGAATAGCCTCACCGGGTTGGACAAGAATCGTTAAACATCAATGAATCTTAGGTGGGGCAACAACAGGTGCAAGGGGAAACTCTGATAATGGTACAAAAGTATCATGAGATGAAGATACAGGTCTCTCCTCAGTAGGCTCGGACTCATCGTCCACCTCCGAGGGTCATCAGAACAAAAAAGGATGGAAACCCACTGTAAATCTGGTGCGGGAGGTAAAGAATCCTCCGATGGATCAGAATCATAAGAAGGTGAATAATCCACTAAATCAAGTACCCCAGAAGGTGAGACGATTGAAACTGCCCCTACCTCCGGTGTAACTATAAGGTCAGCTGGAACAATAGTGAACCTTCTTAGGGATAGGCATGATAATAGCAGGAAACAACCAAAGAGAATCACTCGTTATTATGAGAACCCACACTCTCCCTCATTATGTATCAAGACGGAATTAAATAATAGGAGCCAGCCATTACCTTCACAAGCACTAGTTTAATAAATCCTCATTAATGAAACCATTCACGTACAAGCAAAGCCAAGAAATAAGTACACGATGCGAAATAATGAAATGGCAAAATGAATGAAATAAGGTAATATATGACAAAAAATATTATAAAATCAGTACTTTATATATATTAAACGCAATTAATAATATAGATTATTATATGCAAGCTCATGTAAGGCCACGAAGGATCACAAACTGTTATAGACCCAGTACTAGATATACTACATGGTTCTCTTAACCATGCTCTGATACCAATCTTTCACAAAACCCCCCAAACGGGGCCTAGTCGTAAACACGTGTCCGGGGGCGTAACGTCATAATATACATCACACAAGATACAAAGATCGACCTCTAAGGGTACGTTTAAAAATCAAACATCGTTGCATTAATTAAAATAGTTCAAGTTTGACATAAGTTTAGAGATAATATTCGGAAGTGAATAAAAGTTTTAGAAATTGACAACGATATTTAAACAGTAGATAATATCGTTTCTTGAAAATCGGCCCATTGCATAGCGACACCAAATAGCAAGCAAAGACATCCACAGCTAAGCACCTGAGAAAAACATGCTAAAATAGTCAACATAAATTTGAGTGAATTTATAGATTTAAGAATTTAGTATTAAAAGTGGACCACAAGTTCACAGTACGCACGTGACAGTTATAACCCTAGAGGTATCTAACCAAGATCACCTATTGACATTCCGGCATGGTATATATCCGTTTGTTCGGGACCTTCGAACCTAGTAAGCGCTACTTACCCGGATATAGATAAAAACTCCCAATAGATCTATTTACAATAGGATAATTTACTCCCAAATAATTCTATTTACACATTCCACTCCACATAACCAGTACAGTCTTAAGTAAATTGACGGTTTCATGATTAATCAAGGGCATTAGTGGTCTATTTCGCTACTAGCAACACGAAAATAAAATATGCTAAACAGAAAAGGAGACGTAAAGAGAACTGTGTCAAATTTGAAAACAAGCAATGTTTCTCACCCCAAAATAGTAAAGTAAGAGTAGTAAAACATGAGGCTATGAACTCACCGTAGCAAAATGAGCAAATGATAATCACGCAGGTAAAAGGTGATATGGAAATCTAAGCCACAGACCTTAATAATATCGCTTCTCAGAAACCGAAAGTATGCCAATAATTGCACAATATTTTCATCACCAAAAGACATCCATGTGTGTTTGCTTTAGTTTCATTAACAAGACATAATGAAATGAAATCATATAGTTTTTCTTTAAGTTTCGGCGTTTATCCAAAAGTTTCCATTTTTAGTAAGTTTCTATTTTAGGAAAGTTTTTAGTTTTCGGACGTTAATACCATCCCCTATATTTGTTAAGTTTCCATAATACAAAAATGCACTAACTAATCCTTAAGTACTTAACTTCTAAGTCCGTTTCCGCTTAAATTCTACCTATAACATACATTTTTAGTAACTTTAAATCGGCTTTTCCCAAAATAGAGTTAACGACGTCTTTAAACAATACCAATCAATATATAAGTGTTACTATGTTTCGCTAATGTATAAAAAGTTCAAAAGTGTTTCGAAAATCTATTTCTACTATTCACATCAACACTATATTCAATTGTTTCAAGTCAAAAATATTTCAAGTTTCATTTGGCCATAACAAGGTCTTTTAAATCCGTTTTTTAAAATAAAGTGTGATATATGAAAAACTATCTATTCTAAACGAGCTCTTCAAAAACTACTTTTACGCCTAATGAAAACATTTTTAGGTCGACCAAAACCTTCAAAAACAAATTGGGAACACAAACACTTTTGGCAAAAATCGCAACCAAAAACAAAATCCACCCAAACTTCTCAATTAGTGCCTAAATCCAGCCTAATCTCAATTCACAACTAAACCAAACAAAAACACACCTAAATCTAACCTAATCCCTTTATTTCTATTGTTGCAACACTCATCAACTCTCATCTCTCAAAGAACATAATATTTAACTTGTAAAATAAAGTAGTATCATTATTTATGAAATCTTGTCTTTAAAATCTTTCAAAAATTAAAACACAACATGAGGATGTATGGATCTTGAACATATAAGAATAACATAAGTAAAACCACAAGGAAAGATTCAAGATACTTACAAGAATGAAGAACAAGTAGTGAAATCACAAGATCTATACCCTAAAATAATAGATCTAGAAAAACCCCAAATAACAACCAAACTCTAATTTTAGATCTTGAATAAAACCCTTAAATCAAAGAAATAATGCTTCAAAACACCTTAGATGATCTTAGAAATGAACTTGGAATGAGTGAATCTTGCTAGAAATCAAAGATATGAAAACCCTAAAAGGGTGTGTGTGATTCTAGATAGCTTCAAGAGGGAAGGAGGGAGAGAATTTTTTTTTGGTGACTTGTGAAATGAATGAGATGACCTAAAATGAGTATAACTTGGTTTATATCGGATAAGTTCTAGGGTTTTGAGTCACCATATGACCAAGTAAGCAACCAACACACACCAAAGGTGATTTGTTGTGGAACGTCCGAACATAGCCCACAAAGTACCATTTGTTTCAAAAAAAATTTGATCAAGGTTCATGAATTAGGTCCTAAATTTTGAATTTCAAGTCAAATGTACAAGTCAATGTGTGTAAGCATGCATTTGTCTTGGCTTGAATGGATGAGTGTGCATGAAATGGACTTCCTCATGTGTCACTTTCATACACATGCATGAGAAGTTCAAGAAAAGATGCCTTTGATTTAATTTCAAGGCTTATGCTTGCATTTGGTTTGAGTTTAGGCGTCCAATATATATCAAGAGGGAAGGGTAAACGAAAATTTTGACTTTAGAATACGAGATGGACAATAACGAAAGTTCACAAAAAAAAGATTTCGAGTTTCCGCTAGGTCAAAAACGCGAAAAACGCAATTTAGACGATAAAGCGTAAAAATAAATATCGGGAGTGATCGTAAACTACGAAACACTTAGAAAAGATAAAATAACTCATATAATATCTAAACTAATGAATATCCGATGCCGGAACGCGTCCGATGATGTTTTTTAGATCTACGCGGGTTTACCTCCCGGTAAACCGCCAGATTTAAACGTAACGTATAAAAGTCAAAAATAATTGTCGAAAAAGTTTAAAATATTGACCTGAAAATCTCAAGGTGTGACATTCTTCCCCCGTTAAAGAAGCTTTGTCCTCAAAGCTTAAGACGTCGATTCAGGATTAACAAAAAGATGAGGGTACTTTTTCTTCATTTGGTCCTCGCACTCCCAAGTAAACTCGGGTCCTCGTCTCGAATTCCATCAGACCTTTATGATTGGAATGGTGACCTTTGCTTAAGAGTCTTTACTTCTGATCCATAATTTCAACTCGTTCTACAATGAAATTTAGTTTGTCATCAATCTGGATTTCTTCTAACGGAGTAGCTAGGGGTTCGTCTACGAAACACTTCTTCAGATTAGAAACATGAAAAGTACTATGAACTTGGCTTAACTACTCTGGAAGTTCAAGTCGATAAGCAAGTGTTCCTACTTTAGCAATAACCCTAAAAGGTCCTATATAACGAGGGTTTAGCTTCCCTCGTTTGCCGAAACGTATCACCACTTTCCATGGCGACACTTTCAACATGACCTTGTCTCCAACCTTAAATTCTAATGGCTTACGCCTCCTATCGGCATAGCTCTTCTTCCTATCACAAGGCAACTTGAATTCCTCTTTTTGATTTTGAATAACTTCTCATTTGATTCATGAAACAAATTTCCAGACCAGTGAGCTGAGCGTTTCCAACCTCAGCCCAACAAATACGCGATCTACTTACTGTCTCGGTCAGAAATAATCGAAACTGGCACTCCATGCCTCGAGACTACTTCCTTCAAGTATTGTCTCGTCAACTTCTCCATTGAGTCAGTTTCCTTCATTTGTAAGAAATGAGCAGATTTCGTGAGTCGGTCAATAATTACCCAAATTGTATGCTAGACCATTGATGTCTTCTTTGGTAAATTATTACAAAATCCATAGAAATAGTTCTCCCACAAAACAAAGATCCATACTGGGATCACGGGTTGAACCAACAAACCGGATGGTTTTTGGTATTCGACCTTGACTTTGGTACATGTCAAACATTTACTGACGTAGGTGGCAATCTCAGCCTTCATATTCGGCCACCAATACAGCTTCTTTAAATCTTGGACAATCTTGTCTGATCAGATAGTACCGAATAACTTTGACTTGTGCCGAACCATAGCATAATCATTCCCTTTAAATTACCTCGACAAGGTATCCAACTTCTCTTATTTAAGCATAACATTCCATCAGTACGTGGCTCTAGCTTCTTAATCATACCACACAAATCTTCTGTTCCATAATTCTTCTCCTTTCTCGCCTCAACCTGAGCTTCTCAGATCTGCACAGGGAGGTTCAGACTAATTGTTAAAACTAAAGCTCGAACTCTTAGTGGCTTAAGTCATTCCTTTTGGCTTAAGGCATCCGCCACCATGTTCGCTTTTCCCGGATGATAACGTATCTCGCAGTCATAATCACTCAACAACTCTAACCATCTACGTCGTCTCATGTTCAACTCTTTCTGATCTAGAATATGTTGCAAACTCTTGTGATCAGTGAACACAACGCATTTCGTACCGTACAAATAATGTCTCTACATTTTGAGAGCAATACTACAGCTCCAAGCTCTAAGTTATGTGTAGTGTAATTCTTCTCATGAATCTTAAGTTGGCGTGATGCGTAGGCTATAACCTTCTCCCTTTGCATTAAAACTGCGCCAAATCCTTTACGAGAAACATCACAATAAACCACGAAGTTTTCACTACCTTCGGGTAAAGCCAAAATCGGTGCACTACATAATTTTTGCTTCAACATTTGAAATACAACTTCTTCCTTTTCACTCCAATCAAACTTTACGTTCTTTTGAGTCAGCTTCGTCATAGGCTTGGAAATTTTTGAGAAACCTTCGATAAATCGTCGCTAATAGCCAGCAAGACCTAGAAATTGACGAATCTCTGTCAGAGTCTTGGGTGATGCCCAATCCTTGATTGACTCAATCTTAGCCGGTCTACATGAATGCCCTCACTATTAATCACGTGACCAAGAAATTGTACCTTCGACAGCCAAAATTCACACTTTGAAAACTTGGCGTACAATTCCTCCTTCTTAAGTAACTCCAAAATTAACTTAAGGTGTTCTGCGTGCTCTTCTTTGCTCTTGGATTAGATCAAGATGTCATCAATAAAAACGATCACGAATATATCTATGTACGGTTTGCACACTCGATTCATCAGATCCATGAATACCGCTGGTGCGTTGGTCAGTCCAAACGGCATCACTTAAAACTCATACGACCGTAGCGTGTCCTAAACGTTGTCTTTGGAATGTCTTCCTCTCGAACTCTGAGTTGGTGATAACCAGATCTCAGGTCTATCTTAGAGTACACTCTTGATCCTTGCAACTGATCAAACAGGTCGTCGATTCTCGGAAGTGGATATCGATTCTTCACATTGAGCTTTTTTAGCTCACGGTAATCGATACACATCCGAAAGATCCGTCTTTCTTTTTTTGAAAAACAAGACCGGGGCTCCCCAGGGTGAGGAACTCGCTCTTATAAATCCCTTGTCAGAAAGTTCTTGTAATTGAGTAGACAATTCTTGCAATTCCATCGGTGCTAGTCTATACGGATCTCGTACCACGGGTGCAGCACCAGGGACCAAGTCGATTTGGAATTCAACTTGTCGCGTAGGTGGTACAGTCGGCACGTCCTCAAGTCTCTTCTCCTCCGACTCGTTCTCGATTTCCTTCTTCGTCACTTGTGCCAGAAAAATTAGGCAACCTCTCTCAACATACTTATGAGTTTTAGTGCACGATATAATGCTCAACTTCGACTTCTCTCTTCTACTGCCTCCATCACCTTGTACTATCAAAACTTTATCTCCATAGGGAATCCGCACAACCTTCTCATCGCAAACGATCACCGCATGATGGTTCGCTAACCAATCCATGCCGATGATGGCGTCAAAGCTACCAAGTTCTACCGGCATTAGGTTAATATTGAATGGGTGACCTAATAATCCTAACGTACAACCTCTAAGCACGGTATTGGTTTCAGAAATTCTTCCGTCGGCTAATTCGACAGCATAGCTAACGTCTAAAGTATCGGGGGTTATATCAAGCAAGGTACTAAATGTAGTCGATACGAAACTTCTATCGGCACCCGAATCGAATAGTATGAAAGCATAATGATTGTTGAGAAGAAACGTACCCTTAACGACATTGGAATCGGGGTTAGCGTCTCCTCCACCTAGCACATATGCTTTCCCTCTTGCTTCACCAACTCTATTCTTGTTTCCAGCCTTATTTCCACGGTTTTGATCCTTCAACTTTGGGCAATCACTTCTGTAGTGTCCTTGCCCTCCACACTCGTAACAGGTTACAAACCCTCTGATACCACTACTATTACCCTATGAGTTGAAGTTAGTCGAGATTGTGACCCTTACAATCCCAGGTTTAAAAATTTGCCAAACCTTGTTACACCTTCCCCATATCTCACTGTGCCATAGTCCTTCATGGTGAAGCTTACACTTGTTACATAGAGGCAGTCAATCCATTATATAGTTTTCTTCTCAATAGTTGCTAGCCCGTATAGGCTCTTGCTATAATTTGACCTCCTACATTGGCCTTTGCATGGTGGCTGCTGCACGGTTGTCCTCTTTAATTTACACTCCAAATCTTCGTTTGTTTTCAACATATTTTATAGCCAAATATCGTTTTAAACTTTGTCCTATTAATTGTTTATGCACTCCCTAACAGCATCTTGCAGTTTTGTAGGTTCGGCAGCAATTACATTCCCTTGGATGTTATCGGGGAGTCCTCCAATGAATTTCTCAACCCGATCCTCCTCCTCGGGGACCATCTTGGTGCACATCATAGTCAACTCTTGAAATCTCTGAGTATAAGCAGCCAAATCATTGTTCTTTACGGTTAGGTTCCACAATTCAGTTTCCATTTTCTGAATCTCATTCCTTGGGCAGTACACTTCAGTCATTAGCTTCATGAGCTCTCTCCATGACATGGCAAATGCAGCCTCAGTCCCAATAGTCCTCTTATGTGAGTTCCACCAAGTTAGTGCACTGTTTAACAGTGTGCAAGTAGCATACTTAACTTGGGACTTCTCTGGGCAGTTGCTGATATGGAACACTGTTTCCATCTTCTCAAACCACCTTATCAATCTGACAACTCCTTCCGTTCCCTTAAAGTTGAGTGGTTGACACTTCATGAAATCCTGGTAGGTGCATTCTCTAGCAACAGGCCTATCGCCTCTACCATTCTCATTTAGATTTCCATTTCCACCATTTCCATTCTCACCATTTCCATTCTCACCATCTCTATTACCGCCATTTCCATTAACGCCGTCACTGCCGTTCTGGCTTTGATTCTCAGCCTCGAGAGCATTGACGGCACGGGTCGCCTTATGAGTAACCAACGCTTCTTCCACACGTCGGTTAATGAGTTCTTTGATTGCTTCAGGGGTCATACCGGAGCAAGTAATAGTCATTGTTCTATATTACAAGGCATAACACTCGATAAGATTTGATACGAGGTATAACCATTTTAAATGGTAAATAAGGTTTATATAGAAAATACAATAAAACATGTTTTGCCAGAACACATAAATAACAATATAGATGAATACGCGAGAGAATCAAAACAATCTTTTCATTTCACGAATAAAAGCATAATTCAGTTACAACCAACCTAAAATAGGTACATGATTTACGATTATTTCTACTGCTAACATATAGACCTAACCATCAGTCTAATGTCCTACATGATCATGGTACTACTAGTCTAATGGCGAAAACCCAAATGTCTCTCAACATATGACTCCAACCTCCTAAGTCTCCTCCGAGTATCATCATGATCCTTACGAACCTGACGAAACTCCTCCTATGAAAGTGCTATATGCCAACGAATACTGTCAATCCGATCTCTCTCTATACTTAACATAGCTCGAACCTTTAGGTACTCCAATCTCAAACTCCCAATCCTCTCAACCAAACTAGCTCGCTCTTCACTAGCTACCATCTGACTAGTCTCCAACTGTCTTTGAGTGGTCTCAATCTTAGTAATCCTATCAATACAAACCTCTGACATGTAGTGAACTATATCATAAATAGTGTCCTTAAGATCAGGTATACCTCCTCTAGAAGACTCAGAACTACCACTAATAACCAATGGATCTACAACGATCTTTCTCGTGTCTGCCACACTAGCCTCTGCCTCAAACTCCTCATCATCCTCCCTAACATTACTAGCAGCAATCTCAAATCCCATACCTACACCATCCTCAGGGTGAGCTACAACTCCCTCACTAATACCTACATCTGTAAGAGCCTCTGCATCAGCAGTATCCACCTCTATATGCTCCTCTTCGCTATCCTCTGGTGAGTATAAATCTCTAAACCTCTTGCGAGGTGGTAAAAGATCAGCAGGAGTAGGGGCTATCGACCTTGAAACATAAGTAGGTGATGGTACCAAAGCAGTAGGGGATCTACATCTCTTTCGAGATGGCCTAGAAGAAGGTGAAGATGACTCCAATGACCTCTCAGAAGATGAATCTAAAGATGACTCTGATGTAGTCGGTGGGTAAGGGGTAGAGAATGGTGCAGACCTCCAATGTCTAAAAGCCTCACTATGTCGTGGAGTCCTAGCAAGTGATCGATGAACAAATCTCTGTGGTGTAGATGAATTAGCATTGGTGGTGTCTGGTGGTGTATGTCCAGATAAGGAATGATCTGAAGGTGCACTAGAAGAAGATGAGTCTCATGAAGAATGACGATCCGATGAATGATTAGATACACGTCTCCATGCAAGTCTACGAGCAGGTAAAGGTCTAACTCTCTTCCTTGCAGTCAACAACTTACGCGGCTCATTAGGATAGGTGCGGTAAGGTCGACCAAAAGGGATAGCCTTACCGGGTCGGACAAGAATCGATGAACGTCGACGAATCCCGGGTGGGGCAACAACAGGTGCAAGGGGAAACTTTGATAATGGTGTAAGAGTATCATGAGATGAAGATACAGGTCTCTGCTCAGTAGGCTTGGACTCATCGTCCACCTCCGAGGGTCATCAAAACACAAAAAGGGTGAAACTAATGGTAAATCTGTTACGGGAGGTAAAGAATCCTCCGATGGATCAGAATCAGAAGAAGGTGAATAATCCACTAAATCAAGTACCCCGGAAGGTGAGACGACTGAAACTGCCCCCACCTCCGGTGTAACTATAAGGTCAGCTGGAACAATAGGAACCTCAGGGATAGCAGGGATAATAGCAGGAATAGCACCAAAGAGAATCACTCATGGGGCATGAGAACCCACACTCTCCTCAGATGTATCAGACGAAATAGAAATAACAGGAGCAGCCATGACCTGCACAAGCACAAGTTTATATAAATCCTCTTTATATGAAACCATCCACGTGCAAGCAAAGCCAAGAAATAAGTACGATGCGAAATATGAAATGGCAAAACGATGAATAAGGTAATTATGGCAATATGATATATATAATCAGTAATTATATATATTAAACGCTATTATTATATGATATATATGCAAGCAGGTAAGGCACGTAGGATCACATACTGGTTATAGACCAGACCTAGATATACTACCTGGTTCTCTATAACCTTGGCTCTGATACCAATCTGTCACCCCCCCAAACGGGGTCTATTCGGAAATACGTGTCCGGCGGCGTGACGTCATAATACACATCACACAAGATACAAAGAACGACCTCTAAGGGTACGTTTAAAAATGTAACATCGTTACATTAATTAAAATAGTTAAAGTTTGACATAAGTTTAGAGATAATATGCAGAAGCGAATAAAAGTTTTAGAAATTGACAACGAAGTTTAAACAGTAGATAATAGCGTTTCTTGAAAATCGGCCCAATGCATAGTGACACCAAACAGCAAGCAAAGACATCCACAGCTAAGCACCTGAGAAAAACATGCTAAAACAGTCAACATAAATTTGAGTGATTTCATAGGTTTAAATTTAGTATTAAAAGTGGACCACAAGTTCACAGTACGCACGTGACAGCTATAACAAATACAACTTCACATAAAAGAATGTATTTACTGTTGCACTAAGCTCATGACACCGAGGCTCAATTTAAAAGGAAGCATTTTATATGCCAAATAGTATTCCACGCCCTAGAGGTATCTGACCAAGATCACCTATTGACATTCCGACATGGTATATATCCGTTTGTTTGGGACCTTCGAACCTAGTAAGCGCTACTTACCCGGATATGGATAATTACTCCTAATAGATCTATTTACAATAGGGATAATTACTCCCAATAGATCTATTTACAACATTCGCGCTCACTTAACCAGTACGGTCGGTTAAGTAATTGACGGTTCATGATAATTCGGGCATTAGTGGTCTATTCGCTACTTAGGCAACACGTAATCAGGAAAAGGAAACGTAAAGTAACTGTGTCCATAGTTTGAAAACAAGCAATGTTTCTCACCCCAAAATAGTAAAGTAAAAGTAGTAAAACATGGGGCTATGAACTCACCTTAGCAAAATGAGCAAATGATAATCACGCAGGTAAAAGGTGATACGGAAATCTAGCCGCGACCTAGAATAATAACGCGTCTCAGAAACACGGAAAGTATGCCAAGAATTGCACAATATTTTCATCACCAAAAAAAGCATCAATGTGTGTTTGCTTTAGTTTGTTTAAACAAAAATGATGAAATGAATATATAGTATTCGTTAAGTTTCGGGTTTAATCTAAAATATTTACTATTTTTTAGGGAAAGTTTTTAGTTTCAAACGTTATTACTTCTACTATATTTTATTAAGTTTCCATATTTTCAAAACACACTAACTAGCCTTAATCGTTTAACTTCTATGTCCGTTTCGCTAAGTTTTTACCAAACTTACTATTTTTAGTAACTTTATCGCTTTTCCCAAAATATGCTAACGGCGTCTTTAAATAATACTAGTCAATAGGTATGTGTTTCTATATGTTTCCTAGCGTTTAGGAAAATCACAAAATGTACGATAGTGTGCGGAAAAATCATTTTAATATTCTCATCAGTACACTATTCATCGGTTTTGCGAAAAATGTAAAGTTCATGTGTCTATAACTTGGTCGTTTTAAATCTAATTTTAATGTGCGATATATGAAAACTATCTATTCAAAACGAGCTCTCCAAAAACTACTTTTACGCCTAATGAAAACATTTTTAGGTCGACCAAAACCTCACAACAAAATTTGGGACAGCAAGCACTTTTGCCAAAAACACAACAAATTCACCAGACTTACAATCAGTGCTAAAATTCTAGCCTAATCTCTATTCACAACTAATCCACAACAAAACCACACCTAAATCTAACCTAATCTCTTCATTTCTATTGTTGCAACACTCATCAACTCTCATCTCACCAAGAACATGATATTTAACTAGTAAAATAAAGTAGTATCATTATTTATGAAACTTGTCTTTTAAATCTTTCAAAAATTGAACACAACATAAGGGATGTATGGATCTTGAAATATAAGATAGATGTAGGAAAAAACCACAAAGAACAGATTCAAGATACTTAAGCAGAATGAAGAACAAGAAGTAATAACACAAGATCTATACCTAAAATCAATAGATCTTGAAAAATCCAAAATAATAACCAAACCCTAATTTGTAGATCTTGAAAATACTTGAAATCAAAAGAAAACCTTCTTGGAATAACCTTGGATCTTGATAAAATGAAGTATGGAATGTGTGAATCTTGGTAGAAATCAAAAGTATGGATTTAGTGTGTGTGTTTATGTGTGCCGTGGGCAAGGAGAGCAAGAGAGGGAGAGAAAATGTTTTTGGTGAGGCAAGGAATGTATGAAATGACCTAAGTCTTGCAAAGTGAGGTTTATATAGTGTGTGAACTAGGGTTTAGGATATTTTTGGAACTAGGAATGGGTGACTAGCAAAAAGAGTGAACCAAGGACCTCATGGTCCTTGTGGTTCGTCAGATGTAGGCCAAGTAGGGGAGGGGGGAAGGTTCAAGCAAAGCAACTAGCCATGGTTCCATGTTTAATTCAAATTCCATAGTGATATAGTGGTCCAAGGGTATACAAGTGGAGTGTAATGAGCCTTTGGCTTGTAGTGAGGATAAACAACATGTCACTATCCTTTCTTAATGCATGCATGTGATGGTGTTTTGTCTTGAAAATTCAAAAGATGCTCTTGATTTATTTAAGTGTGTGTATGCATGTGTTTTGAGTATAAGGGGAGGGATGAATGAAATTTTTGGCTTAACAATATGAGATGGACGGTAACTAAAGTTTACACGAAAAGATTTTAAGTTTCCGGGGTTTCGTTAGGTCAAAAACGCGAAAAACGCAATTTAGACAATAAAGCGTAAAAATAAATATTGGCAGCGATCGTAAACTACGAAACCTTTGAAGATAAAATAACTCTTATCTATTCGTAACTAATGAATATCCGATGCGGAACCGCTGTCCGATGATGTTTTTTTGATTTACGCGGGTTTACTTCCCGGGTAAATCCGCAGATTCCAAACGTAACGTATAAAAGTCAAAATTATTGGCGATAAAAAGTTTAAATTATTGACTTGAAAATCTTGGGGTGTTGACCATTCTTCCCCCGTTTTACAAGAAGCTTTGTCCTCAAAGCTTAAGACGTAGACGAAGGGTTAACGAAAAATGAGGGTACTTTTTCTTCATTTGGTCCTCGCGCTCCCAAGTAAACTCGAGCCCTCGTCTCGAATTCCATCGGACCTTCACGATTTAAATGCAACTTTGCTTTAGCCGTTTAAATTCTCAATCCATAATTTCAACTGGTTCTTTAATGAAATGGAGCTTGTCATCAATCTGGATCTCATCCATCGGAATAGCTAGGGGTTCGTCTACGAAACATTTCTTTAGATTGGAAACATGAAAGGTATTATGAACTCGGATTAACTGCTCTAGAAGTTCAAGTCGATAAGCAAGCGTTCCCACTTTAGCAATAATCCTGAAAGGTCATATATAACGAGGGTTCAGCTTCCCCCGTTTGCCGAAACGTATCACCCCTTTCCATGGCGACACTTTCAACATGACCTTGTCTCCAACCTCAAATTCTAATGGCTTACGCCTCCTATTGGTATAGCTCTTCTGCCTATCTTGGGCAGCTTAAATTCTCTTTTTGATTTGAATGATCTTCTCAGTTGTTTCATGAACAATTTCCGGACCAGTGAGCTGAGCGTCCTCAACCTTAGCCCAACAAATAGGCGATCTACATTTTCGACCGTAGAGAGCTTCAAATGGTGCAGCCTTGATACTAGTGTGATAACTGTTGTTGTAAGTAAAACTCAACCAAAGGATAGGTGGTCTATCCAACCTTTCCCAAAATCCATCACACAAGCACATAACATGTACTCCAAGGTTTGGATGGTTCTCTCACTCTGACCATCAGTCTGTGGATGGTAAGCCGTACTCATATCCAATTAAGTACCTAGGGCTTTGTTCAGTGATCTTCAGAAATGAGATGCAAATTTACTGTCCCAATCAGAAATGATCAAAACCAGCACTCCAGCCTCGAGACTACATTCCTTCAAGTATTGTCTCGGTCAAACTTCTCCATTGTGTCGGTCTATTCATTGGTATTGAAATGAGCAGATTTTGTGAGTCGGTCAAAAATTACCAATTGTATCTTGACTCAGTTGATTGTTGTGGTAACTTAGTTATGAAAAATCCATGGTAATATTCTCCCACTTCCATACTGGCTCATGGGTTGATCCAAAAAAACGGATGGTTTTTGGTATCGGCCTTGACCTTTGGCACATGTCCAAAAATTTCACTAACGTAGGTAGCAATCTCAGCCTTTATATTCGGCCACCCATTACTGCTTCTTAAATTCTTGGTATACATCTTGTCTGATCCAGGATGTACCGAATACTTTGACTTATGCGACTCGTGCATAATCAACTCTCTTAAATCACCAAAACAGGGTATCCAACTTCTCTTATTTAAGCACGACATTCCATCAGTATGCGGCTCTAGCTTCTTAATTATACCACACAGATCTACTGTTTCACAATTCTCCTCTTTTCTCGCCTCAACCTGAGCTTCTAAGATCTGCACAGGGAGGTTCAGACTAATCGTCAAAACTAAAGCTCGAACTCGTAGTGGTTTAAGCCATTCCTTTCGGCTCAAGGGATCCGCCACCACGTTCGCTTTTCCCGGATGATAACGTATCTCGCAGTCATAATCACTCAACAACTCTTTAACATCTCGATTGTCTCATTGTTTTACTTTTTGATCTAAAAATATGTTAGCAAAATCTTGTGTTCATTGAACACAACGCACTTTATGCCGTACAAATAATGTTCCCATTTTGAGAGCAAAACTACAACTTCCAAGCTTCTAAGTCATGTGTAGTGACTAAATTCTTCTCATGATCTTAAGTTGGGTGTGACGCGTTAGGTTATGACCTTCATCCTTTTGCATCAAACAATGGCCCAATCCCTTTACGAGAGCATCTCAGTAAAACGAAGTTTTTCACTAACATTCGGGTAAAGCCAAAGTAGTGCATACTTAACTCTGCTTGAACAGTTGACAAAATGCAGCTTCTGCCTTTTCACTCCAATCAAACTTCATGTTCTTTTGAGCCAGCTTCGTCATAGGCTTGGCAATTTTTGAGAAACCTTTGATAAATCGTCGGTAATAGCCAGCAAGACTTAGAAATTGACGAATCTCTGTCGGAGTCTTGGGCGATGCCCAATCCTTGATTGACTCAATCTTAGCCGGGTCCACCTAAATGCCCTCACTATCAATCACATGACCAAGAAATTGTACCTTCGACAGCCAAAATTCACACTTTGAAAACTTGGCGTACAATTCCTCCTTCTTAAGCAACTCTAGGATTAACTTAAGGTGTTATGCGTGCTCTTATTCACTCTTGGAGTAGATCAAGATGTCATCAATAAAAACGATCACGAATTTATCTAGGTACGGTTTGCACACTCGATTCATCAAATCCATGAATACCGCCAGTACGTTGGTCATTCCAAACGACATCACTTGAAACTCATAGTGACTGTAGCGTGTCCTAAACGTTGTCTTTTGAAATGTTCTTCTGTCAAAACTTAGTAGGTGTATAAGAGATCTCAGGTCCGATCTTAGTGTAGGATCTCTTGATCCTTGTATACTGATCAAAAGGTCTCTTCGATTATCAGAAGTGGATATCGATTTTGCACAGTCAACTTGGTTTAGTCACGCGTAATCTGATAACATCCGAATAGATCCATCTTTCTTTTTAACAAACAAGACTGGCGCTCCCTAGGGTGAGGAACTCAGTCTTATAAATCCCTTGTCAGCAAGTTCTTGTAATTGAGTAGACAATTCTTGCAATTCCGATGGTGCTAATCTATACGGAGCTCGTGCCACAGGTGCAGCACCAGGGACCAAGTCAATTTGAAATTCGACTTGTTGCGTTGGCGGTAATCCAGGCAAGTCCTCTGGAAAGACCTTCGAAAAGTTCCGTACAGTCGGCACGTCCTCAAGTCGCTTCTCCTCTAACTTGTCTTCGGTTTCCTTCTTCGTTACTTGTGCCAGAAAAATTAGGCATCCTTTCTCAACATACTTATGAGTTTTAATGCACGATATAATGCTTAAATTTGACTTCTCTCTTCTATTGCCTCCATCACCTTAGACTATCAAAACTTCATCCCCATAGGGAATCTGTACGACCTTCTCATCGCAAACGATCACCGCATGATGGTTCGCTAACCAATCCATGCCGATGATGGCGTCAAAGCTTCCAAGTTCTACCGGCATTAGGTCAATATTGAATGGGTGACCTAATAATCCTAACGTACAACTCTAAGCACGTATTGGTTTCTGAAATTTTCTGCAGGCTAATTCGACTGCTTAGCTAACTGTCTAAAGTTCAGGGGTTATCTCAAGCAAGTACTAAAATGTAGTCGATACGAATTCTATCGATACCCGAATCGAATAGTTTGGCAGCATATAGATTGGTTGAGATGAAACGTACCTTGAGACTTTGAATCGGAGTTAGCGTTTCCTCCACCTAGCACATTTGCTTTCCCTCTTGCTTCACCAACTTAATTCTTGTTTCTGCATTTGTTTCCACGGTGTTTTTTTGATCCTTACAAACTTTGGAATAACTTCTGTAAGTGTCCTTGCCTTCCCACACTCAAAACATGTTCCAACCCTCTGATTCACTACTTGACACATCTGAGTTGAAGTAGGGGAGATTTGACCCTTACAATCTGGGTCTATTACATACATTGTTACACTTCCCACATTCTCATGTGCAATGATCTTTATGGTGAAGCTGGACACTTGTTACAAATAAGGCAACAATCCATTATATGGTTTCTTCTCATTGTTGCCAGCCGCATAGGCTCTTACCATATTCTAACCACTTACATTTGGCCTTTTGAATGGTGGTTGCTGTCCACGGTTGTCTCTTTGATTGACCTCAAATATTCTTTTGTTTTTAGCGTTTTTCACAACATAACCTTTTAACTTTTGGTCCATTAAGTTGTTAGCAATGCGAACAACACCTTGCAGTCTTGTAGGTTCAGCAGCAATTACATTCCCTTGGATGTTATCGGGGAGTCCTCCAATGAATTTCTCAACCCGATCCTCCTCCTCTGGGATCATTTTGGTGCAAAACATAGTCAACTCTTGAAAATCTTTGGTATAGCAGTCAATCATTGATCTTCATGGTTAAGTTCCAAGTTTCAGTTTCCATGTCTGATTTCTCTTTCCTTGAACAGTACACTTCAGTTATTAGCTTCATGAGCTCTCTCTATGACATGGCAAATGCAGCCTCAGTCCCAATAGTCCTCTTGTGTGAGTTCCACCAAGTTAGTGCACTGTTCAACAAGGTACAAGTAGCATACTTAACTTGGGACTTCTCTGGGCAGTTGCTGATATGGAACACTGTTTCCATCTTCTCAAACCACCTTATCAATCCGACAACTCCTTCCGTTCCCTTAAAGTTGAGTGGTTGACACTTCATGAAGTCCTGATATGTGTATTCTCTAGTAACAGGTCTATCACATCTACCATTCTCGTTTGGATTTCCATTTCCACCATTTCCATTCTCACCATTTCCATTCTCACCATCTCTATTACCGCCATTTCCATTATCGCTGTCACTGCCGTTCTGGCTTTGATTCTCAGCCTCGAGAGCATTGGCGGCACGGGTCGCCTCATGAGCAGCCAACGCTTCTTCCACACGTCGGTTAATGAGTTCTTCGATTGCTTCAGGGGTCATACCGGAGCGAGTGATAGTCATTGTTCTATGTCACAAGACATAACGCACGATGAGATTCGATATGAGATATAACAATTTTAAATGGTAAATAGGTAAAGGTTTATATAGGGACACATACTTTAAGTAAACATGTCTTGCTAAAACACGTAAATAACAATAAAGATGAATACGTGAGAGAATCAAAACAAGATTTTCATTTCACAACTTATGACTTTTAAGTACTTAGATAGTCATAACTATTAGTCTGTAGTAGTTTATTGCAACCTTAGACGCTGATTTCTTTTTAACATGAAATCACAATAATGAAATAATCAGTTTTTAAATGCACATCTAAGCCCTCCTCATATGCGTATTGAAAATGAAAATGCTCCTAAAATGCATTCTATTTGTCCACTGAATATGAAACCTGCAACTTATTCTACACACGCTAATTTCATTTTCCAATGGTACTCTTTTCTTTTGGCTATTTTATACGTCTTAATAGAATATTGTTAAGTGAGTTTCATAGTTTACAAGATAAAGAACTTAAAGCTTACTCAACAACTGGCTGCTTATGAATCAAAATAGAATGAATAAGAGACGAGTTTGACTACAACGTTGACTGAAAATGATTAGACACTAAGTCAGCTTCGCGCCAAAAGAAATAATTGGAAGATTTGACAGACATGTTTACTTCGGAAGGGCAAAAGCTCATGGCTCATTGTGATAGACGCCAGTGCTCCTCTTCATGGACAAAATCCATATTCAAAGTTATGTGTTAATGTCACCAACCAGTGTATAACGACTGAGGTGATTGTGGTGGGTGAGTTACTGCAACGAATAACATGATGGCTCAAAACTCAATCAGCATGCCTGCAAAACACGCATGTCCTGTCGACAAAGGTGAGAATAGCTTTTCCCAAGCCTCGATGTCAATTATTGATGTGCATTAAATTTTTTCTTAAGAATTTTGTTTCTTTTTTTTACTATTAGCAGCAACGGTCACCAATGAAACATCCTCTTTCAATAACGGCAGTCAAAAAAGGTCATTTATACATACTCTGCCAACAACATCGTCTACCTGTTAAACTTCTTTCAACACTAGCAAGCGCAACAGAGTATTCCAACATGTTTTACCAATGGCATATAGGCAACACAGTAGTGCCAATGGAAATTCGAGAAGGCTCTCTTTGATAAACTGTCAAGGCGTTCCCACTGGCAACAACTTCCTACATAAACCCATCAATACCAGGTACTTTATTAAGTTGAATTTAGATGCATTTAAAATATCCATGATACTTTCACGCCTGTTATAACAGGTAAGTATATTAGTGTTTGGTTAAAAATAAAGACGAATTTTTTTAATAACCACTGGACTAGAACACATAGAACAACACATAGTGTAATTTATAGTATCTTACCTTGAAAAAAGTGGCGGCTAATACAACATCAAGAATGTATTATTAAAACATTGTTGAATTTAATATTCTTGATATTGTAATCCTTTGCCATTATTGAACTTAGTACATTCTCACTTTTGTAGCAACTGCCACTTTATTACTTTATTGAGTTAAATTTAGATGCATTCAAAACATTACTGTTACTTTCACGCCTGCGATAGCCAGCTAAGTGCATTAGTGTTTGGTTAAAAATTTAGATGAATTTTTTTAATAACCGCTAGGCTAGACCACATATGTAACTCATAGTATCTTACCTGTTTTTGCACTTTAGCATCTTTGAATTTAACATTCTTGATTCTGTAATCCTTTAACATTGTTGAATTTAGTACGTCCTTAATTTTGTATCACCAGTGACTTTTACATTATTGCTTTGTGTGTTATGAACTTTAAATTGATGAAAATATACTGCTTTGGATATCTACAACAAGAACTGACGTAGTAATCCTTGTAGGAACCTCACCACATGGCGTAATTGACGTAGTAGCATTAACCATTGTCACAACCATGGCCACACACAAAAATGAAACACCATGTTTAGAATTACTAGAGGAAAAACAGCCGCAGCAAAAACATCTCTTCTACCATAACTTTTATCAGAAGCAAAGAAGAAAAAAGGAGATTAAATAACTAGGACTTCGCAACGGCACAATTCAAACTTTTGTAAACAACCAGGCCGGGCAACTTCTTCAAGGTCGAATCATCATAAAAGAACTCATCAAACTATTCTGTCAGTCTCATCGACATTTGATAAGGGCATTGTGTCACACCCCCAAACGGGGCCTAGTCGGAAACACGTGTCCGGGGGCGTGACGTCATAATATACATCACACAAGATACAAAGAACGACCTCTAAGGGTACGTTTGAAAATCCAACATCGTTGCATTAATTAAAATAGTTAAAGTTTGACATAAGTTTAAAGATAATATGCGAAAGCGAATAAAAGTTTTAGAAATTGACAACTATGTTTAAACAGCAGATAATAGCATTTCTTGAAAATCGGCCCAATGCATAGCGACACCAAATAGCAAGCAAAGACATCCACAGCTAAGCCCTTGAGAAAAACATGCTAAAACAGTCAACATAAAGTTGAGTGAATTCATAGGTTTGAATTTAATATTAAAAGTGGACCATAAGTTTGCAGTACGCACGTAACAGTTATAACAGATACAACTTCACATAAAAAGAATGTATTTACTGTTGCACTAAGCTCATGACACCGAAGCTCAATTTAAAAGGAAGCATTTTATATGCCAAATAGTATTCCACGCCCTAAAGGTATCTGACCAAGATCACCTATTGACATTCCGACATGGTATATATCCGTTTGTTCGGGACCTTCTAATCTAGTAAACGCTACTTACCTGGATATGGATAATTACTCCCAATAGATCTATTTACAACATTCGTGCTTACTTAACCAGTACGGTCGGTTAAGCAATTGACAATTCATGATAATTCGGGCACTAGTGGTCTATTCACTACTTAGGCAACATGTAATCAGGAAAACGAAACGTAAAGTAACTGTGTCCATAGTTTGAAAACAAGCAATGTTTCTCACCCCAAAATAGTAAAGTAAAAGTAGTAAAACATGGGGCTATGAACTCACCTTAGCAAAATGAGCAAATGATAATCACGCAAGTAAAAGATGATATAGAAATCTAGCCGCGACCTAGAATAATAATGCGTCTCAAAAACATAGAAAGTATGCCAGGTGTGTTTGCCTTAGTTTGATTATCAAATCATGACGAAATAAAATCATATTGTTTTTCGTTAAGTTTTGGCGTTTAACCCAAAAATTACTATTTTTAGAAAGTTTCTATTTTAGGAAAGCTTTTAGTTTCAAAACGTTAATACCGTCCCCTATATTTATATAGTTTCCATATTTTCAAAACGCACTAACGAGCCTTAATCGCTTAACTTCTAAGTCCGTTCCATTAAATTCTTACAAAACTTACTATTTTTAGTAACTTTATCGCTTTTCTCAAAATATGCTAACGGCGTCTTTAAATGATACTAATCAATAGGTATGTGTTACTATATGTTTTGCTAGTGTTTAGAAAGTCCAAAAATGTCCGAAAACTCATTTTACTATTCACATCAGCACACTATTCATCCGGTTTTGTCGAAAAATGTTTCAAGTTTCATTTGGCTATAACTTGGTCGTTTTAAATCTAATTTTAATGTGCGATATATGAAAAACTATCTATTCGAAACGAGCTCTCCAAAAACTACTTTTACGCCTAATGAAAACATTTTTAGGTCGACCAAAACCTCAAAACAAATTTGGGACAGCAAGCACTTTTTGTCAAAAACGCAACCAAAATCCACCCAAACTTCACAATAGTGCCTAATCTAGCCTAATCTCCATTCACAACTAAACCACAACGAAACCACACTTAAAACTAACCTAATCCTATCATTTCTATTGTTGCAACTCTCATCCCACTCTCATCTCACCAAGAACATAATATTTAACTAGTGAAATAAATGGTACATCATTATTTATGAAATCTTGTTTTAAAAATCTTTCAAAAATTAAAACACAACATATGGATGTATGGATCTTTGAACATATAAGAAGAATGTAAGAAAACCACAAAGAAAGATTCAAGATACTTACAAGAATAAAGAACAAGAAGCAACAACACAAGATCTATACCCAAAATCACTAGATCTTGAAAAACCCCAAATAATAATCAAACCCTAATTTGTAGATCTTGAATAAAACCCTTAAATCAAAGAACCAATGCTTCAAAACACCTTAGATGTTCTTAGAAATGAACTTGGAATGAGTGGATCTTGCTAGAAATCAAAGATATGAAAACCCTATAAGGGGTGTTTGTTGGCCGTGGACTAGAGAGAGGGAAAAGAGAGATGTGAAATTTTGATGAGGCTTGGAAAATGATATGAAACCCTAGTGTGTGTTATAATGGGGTATTTATAGGCCAAAGGAAGGTTTAGGGTTACATGGTTTTAAGTATTAAGTGACCAACACACACCAAAGGGGTGTGTGTGTGTGGTTCGGCCGAAACTAGGTCACAAGGACCATCATGGTTCAAAATTTTGGTCCATGGTTCATATTATATCTCAAATTTGAATTTCCAAGTCAAAGGGTGGTGCATAAGTTCAAATGATCACATGTGCAAGTCTTTCATAAGGATATGTGAATAAGAATGACTTTCTCAAATGTCACTTTCATGCACACATGCATGAATATTTCAAAAGATGCTCTTGTATTTAATTTCAAGATTCATGGTGCACTTGGTTTAGGTTTCGGCGTCTAATATATGGAGGGGGAAGGGATATGAATGAAATTTTTAGCTTAACAATATGAGATGGACGATAACTAAAGTTTACACGAAAATATTTTGAGTTTCCGAGGGTTCGTTCGGTCAAAAACGCGAAAAACACAATTTAAACGTTAAAGCATAAAAATAAATATCAGGAGTGATCGCAAACTACGAAACACTTAGAAAAGATAAAATAATTCATATAATATCTAAACTAATGAATATCTGATGTCAGAACGTGTCCGATGACGTTTTTCAGATTTACGCGGGTTTACTTCCCGGTAAACCGCCAGATTCAAACGTAACGTATAAAAGTCTAAAATAATTGTCAAAAAAGTTTAAAATATTGACCGGAAATTATCGGGGTGTGACATTATTCCCCTGTTAAAGAAGCTTTGTCCTCAAAGCTTAAGACGTGGACGAAGGGTTAACGAAAAGATGATGGTACTTTTTCTTTATTTGGTCCTCGCGCTCCCAAGTAAACTCGGGTCCTCGTCTCGAATTCCATCGGACCTTCACAATTGGAATGCAGCTTTACCTCAGCCGTTTAACTTCTCGATCCATAATTTCAACTAGTTCTTCAATGAAATGGAGCTTGTCATCAATCTGGATTTCATCCAACGGAATAGCTAGGGGTTCGTCTACGAAACACTTCTTCATATTGGAAACATGAAAGGTACTATGAACTCAGCTTAACTGCTCTGGAAGTTCAAGTCGATAAGCAAGCGTTCCTACTTTAGCAATAATCCTAAAAGGTCCTATATAACGAGGGTTCAGCTTCCCCCGTTTGCCGAAACGTATCACCCCTTTCCATGGCGACACTTTCAACATGACCTTGTCTCCAACCTCAAATTCTAATGGCTTACGCCTCCTATCGGCATAGCTCTTCTGCCTATCTCGGGCAGCTTGAATTCTCTTTTTGATTTGAATGATCTTCTCAGTTGTTTCATGAATAATTTCCGGACCAGTGAGCTGAGCGTCTCCAACCTCAGCCCAACAAATAGGCGATCTACATTTTCGGCCGTAGAGAGCTTCAAACGGTGCAGCCTTGATACTAGTGTGATAACTGTTGTTGTAAGAAAACTCCACCAAAGGTAGGTGTCTATCCCAACCTTTCCCAAAATCCATCACACAAGCACGTAGCATGTCCTCTAAAGTCTGGATGGTTCTCTCACTCTGACCATCAGTCTGTGGATGGTAAGCCGTACTCATATCCAATTGAGTACCTAGGGCTTCATTCAACGATTTCCAAAAATGAGAGGTAAACTTACTGTCTCGATCAGAAATAATCGAAACCGGCTCTCTATGCCTCGAGACTACTTCCTTTAAGTATTGTCTCGTCAACTTCTCCATTGAGTCGGTTTCCTTCATTGGTAAGAAATAAGCAGATTTTGTGAGCCGGTCAACAATCACCCAAATTGTATCTTGACCAGTTGATGTCTTTGGTAACTTAGTTACGAAATCCATAGTAATGTTATCCCACTTCCATACTAGGATCACGGGTTGAACCAACAAACCAGGTGGTTTTTGGCATTCGGCCTTGACTTTGGCACATGTCAAACATTTACTGACGTAGGTGGCAATCTCAGCCTTCATATTCAGCCACCAATACAGCTTCTTTACATCTTGGTACATCTTGTCCGATCCAGGATGTACTGAAAACTATCACACCCCCAAACGCGGCCTAGTCAAAAACACGTGTCCGGGGGCGTGACGTCATAATACACATCACACAAGATACAAAGAATGACCTCTAAGGGTACGTTTAAAAATCCAACATCGTTGCATTAATTAAAATAGTTAAAGTTTGACATAAGTTTAAAGAAAATATGCGGAAGCGAATAAAAGTTTTAGAAATTGACAACGATGTTTAAACAGTAGATAATAGCGTTTCTTGAAAATTGGCCCAAAGCATAGTGACACCAAATAGAAAGCAAAGACATCCACAACTAAGCACCTAAGAAAAACATGCTAAAACGGTCAACATAAAGTTGAGTGAATTCATAGGTTTGAATTTAATATTAAAAGTGTACCACAAGTTCACAGTCGGCACGTGACAGTTATAACAAGTACAACTTCTCATAAAAAGAATGTATTTACTGTTGCACTAAGCTCGTGACACTGAAGCTTAATTTAAAAGGAAGCATTTTATATGCCAAATAGTATTCCACGCCCTAGAGGTATCTGACCAAGATCACCTATTGACATTCCGACATGGTATATATCAGTTTGTTCGGGACCTCCGAATCTAGTAAGCGCTACTTACCCGGATAGGGATAATTACTCCTAATAGATCTATTTACAACATTCGCGCTCACTTAACCAGTACGGTCGGTTAAGCAATTGACGGGTCATGATAATTCGGGCATTAGTGGTCTATTCGCTACTTAAGCAACACGTAATCAGGAAAAGGAAACGTAAAGTAACTGTGTCCATAGTTTGAAAACAAGAAATGTTTCTCACCCCAAAATAGTAAAGTAAAAGTATTAAAACATGGGCAATGAACTCACCTACAAAATGCAAATGATAATCACGAAGTAAAAGATGATAACGAAATCTAGCCGCGACCTTATAATAATAAGAACGCGTCTCAGAAACACGGAAAGTAATGCCCAGATTTGCACAATATGTGTTACAACACCAAAGACAACCATGTGTGTTGCTTTAGTTTTGATTAACAAGACATGGAGGAAATGAAATCATATAGTTTTCTTTCTGTTTTCGGACTTTAATCCAAAAGTATCCATTTTTTAGTAAGTTCTATTTTATGAAAGTTTTTAGTTTTGGGACGTTAATACGTCCCCTAAATTAGTTAAGTTTCCATACAGCAAAACCGCACTAACTAGCCTTAAATTACTTAACTTCTAAGTTCGTTCCGCTATAGTATCTTACCCAAACATACTATTTTTAGTAACTTTATCGCATTTCCCAAAAAATTTACGGCGTCAATTATACATACCAATCAATATAAAGTGTTACTCTATGTTTCACTAAAGATTAGAATGTCCAAAAATTGTCCGTAAAACCATTTTTACTATTCACATCACAACTTTCATATTGGTCGTCGAAAATGTTTTCAAGTTCCATTTGGCCATAACTTGGTCCGTTTAAATCCGTTTTTAAAGTGTGATAAATGAAAAATTAATCTATTCGAAACGAGCTCTTCAAAAACTACTTTTACGCCTAATGAAAACATTTTTAGGTCGACCAAAACCTTAAAACAAATTTGGGACAGCAAGCACTTTTTGTCAAAAACGCAACCAAAATTCACCCAAACTTCACAATAGTGCCTAATCTAGCCTAATCTCCATTCACAACTAATCCACAACAAAACCACACCTAAATCTAACATAATCCCTTCATTTCTATTGTTGCAACACTCATCCCACTCTCATCTCACCAAGAACATAGTATTTAACTAGTGAAACAAATAGAACATCATTATTTATAAAATCTTATTTTATAATCTTTCAAAAAAATTGAAACATGACATATGGATGTATGGATCTTAAACATATAAGAAGAACATAAAGAAAACCACAAGGAAAGATTAAATATACTTACAAGAATGAAGAACAGGTAGTGAAATCACAAGATCTATACCCCAAAATAATAGATCTAGAAAACCCCCAAATAATAACCAAACCCTAATTTGTAGATCTTGAATTAAACCCTTCAATCAAAGAACCAATGCTTCAAAACACCTTATATGTTCTTAGAAATAAACTTGGAATGAGTGGATCTTGCTAGAAATCAAAGATATGAAAACCCTATAAGGGGTGTTTGTTGGTCGTGGACTAGAGAGAGGGAAAAGAGAGATGTAAAATTTTGATGAGGCTTGGAAAATGATGTAAAACCCTAGTGTGTGTTATAATAGGGTATTTATAGGCCAAGAGCTAGGGTTTTGAGTCACTACTTGATCAAGTAAGAAACCAACACACACCAAGAGTGTGTGTATGTGTGGTTCGGCCGAACCATGGCCACAAGGACCATGTGGGTTCAAAATTTTGGTCCATGGTTCATATTATGTCTCAAATTTGAATTTCCAAGTCAAAGGGTAGTGCATAAGTCCAAATGATCACATGTGCAAGTCTTCCATAAGGATATGTGCATGAGAATGACTTCCTCATATGTCACTTTCATGCACACATGCATGAATATTTCAAAAGATGCTCTTGTATTTAATTTCAAGATTCATAGGGCATTTGGTTTAGGTTTAGGCGTCTAATATAAAGAGGGGGAGGGATATGAATGAAATTTTTAGCTTAAAAATATGAGATGGACGATAACTAAAGTTTACACGAAGAGATTTCGAGTTTCTGAGGTTCCGTTAGGTCAAAAATGCGAAAACGCATTTTAAACGTTAAAGCATAAAAATAAATATCGGGAGTGATCGTAAACTACAAAACACTTAGGAAAGATAAAATAACTCATATAATATCTAAACTAATGAATATCCAATGCCAGAACGCGTCCGATGACGTTTTTTAGATTTACGCGGGTTTACTTCCCGGTAAACCGCCAGATTCAAACGTAACGTATAAAAGTCAAAAATAATTGTCGGAAAAGTTTAAAATATTGATTGAAAATTCTCGGAGTGTGACAATATGTATGTTGCATCACTGAAAAATAGTGGAAACTACAAGGCACAGCCTTATCAGTATGCTTTACCTTCCAAACAAATCCTGAAAGCTAAGGCAAAGCCTTACCCACTATGCACTCACTGAGTCTTTAACGACCATCATCTTAATGATTGTTGTAATTATCCTGAGTGTACAATATGTGGAAGTTATGACCATTTTACCTCAAGACACAATTGAAATATAGCATGTCCAATCCAAACTGGATCTCATCCAATGGAATAGCTAGGGGTTCGTCTACGAAACACTTCTTCAGATTGGAAACATAAACAGTAATATGAACTCGGCTTACCTGTTCTGGAAGTTCAAGTCGATGAGCAAGCGTTCCCACTTTAGCAATAATCTTAAAAGGTCCTATATAATGAGGGTTCAGCTTCCCCCGTTTACCGAAACGTATCACCCCTTTCCATGGCGACACTTTCAACATGACCTTGTCTCCAACCTCAAATTCTAATGGCTTATGCCTCCTATCGGCATAGCTCTTCTGCCTATCTCGGGCAGGTTGAATTCTCTTTTTGATTTGAATGATCTTCTTAGTTGTTTCATGAACAATTTCTGGACCAGTGAGCTGAGCGTCCCCAACCTCAGCCCAACAAATAGGCAATCTACATTTTTGGCCGTAGAGAGCTTCAAACGGTGCAACCTTGATACTAGTGTGATAACTGTTGTTGTAAGAAAACTCCACCAAAGGTAGGTGTCTATCCCAACCTTTCCCAAAATCAATCACACAAGCACGCATCATGTCCTCCAAAGTTTGGATAGTTCTTTCACTTTGACCATCAGTCTCTAGATGGTAATCCGTACTCATGTCTAGTTGAGTACCTAGGGCTCTGCTCAACGATTTCCAAAAATGAGATGTAAACTTACTGTCTTGATCGGAAATAATCAAAACTGGCACTCCATGCCTCGAGACTAATTCCTTCAAGTACTGTCTCGTCAGCTTCTCTATCGATTCGGTTTCCTTCATTGGTAAGAAATGAGCGGATTTTGTGAGTCGGTCAACAATTACCCAAATTGTATCTTGACCAGTTGATGTCTTTGGTAACTTAGTTACGAAATCCATAGTAATGTTCTCCCACTTCCATATTGGGATCACGGGTTGAACCAACAAACCGGATGATTTTTGGTATTCGGCTTTGACTTTGGCACAGGTCAAACATTTACTGACGTAGGTGGCAATCTCAGCCTTCATATTCAGCCACCAATACAGCTTCTTTAAATCTTGGTACATCTTGTCCGATCCAGGATGTACGGAATACTTTGACTTATGCGACTCGTTCATAATCAACTCTCTTAAGTCACCAAAATAGGGTATCTAACTTCTCCCATTTAAGCACAACGTTCCATCAACACGTGGCTCTAGCTTCTTAATCATACCACACAGATCTTCTGTTCCATAATTCTCCTCGTTTCTCACCTTAACCTGAGCTTCTAAAATATCACAGGGAGGTTCTGACTAATCGTCATAACCAAAGCTCAAACTCGTAGTGGCTTAAGCCGTTCCTTTCGGCTCAAGGCATCCGTCACCACGTTCGCTTTTCCCAGATGATAACGTATCTCGCAGTCATAATCACTCAACAACTCTAACCTTCTACGTTATCTCATGTTCAACTCTTTCTGATCTAGAATATGTTGCAAACTCTTGTGATCAGTGACACAACGCACTTCGTGCCATACAAATAATGTCTCCACATTTTGAGAGCAAATACTACAGCTCCAAGCTCTATGTCATGTGTAGTGTAATTCTTCTTATTAATCTTAAGTTGGCCTGACGCGTAGGCTATGACCTTCTCCCTTTGCATCAAAACTACGCCCAATCCTTTACGAGAAGCATCACGATAAACCACGAAGTTTTCACTACCTTCGAGTAAAGCCAAAATCGGTGCACTACACAACTTCTGCTTCAACAGTTGAAATGCAGCTTCTGCCTTTTCACTCCAATCAGACTTCACGTTCTTTTGAGTCAGCTTCGTCATAGGCTTGGTAATTTTTGAGAAACCTTCGATAAATCATCGGTAATAGCCAGCAAGACCTAGAAATTGACGAATCTCTGTCGGAGTCTTGGGCGATGCCCAATCCTTGATTGAGTCAATCTTAGCCGGGTCCACGTGAATGCCCTCACTATCAATCACGTGACCAAGAAATTGTACCTTCGACAGCCAAAATTCACACTTCGAAAACTTGGCGTACAATTCTTCCTTCTTAAGTAACTCCAAAATTAACTTAAGGTGTTCTGCATGCTCCTCCTCACTCTTGGAGTAGATCAGGATGTCATCAATAAAAACGATCACGAATTTATCTAAGTACGGTTTGCACACCCGATTCATCAAATCCATGAATACCGCCGGTGCGTTGGTCAGTCCAAACGGCATCACTTGAAACTCATAGTGACCGTAGCGTGTTCTAAACGATGTCTTTGGAATGTCTTCTTCTCGAACTCTAAGTTGGTGATAACCAGATCTTAGGTCGATCTTAGAGTAGACTATTGATCCTTGCAACTGATCAAATAGGTCGTCGATTCTCGGAAGTGGATATCGATTCTTCACCGTCAACTTGTTTAGTTCACGGTAGTCGATACACATCCGAAAAGATCCGTCTTTATTTTTGACAAACAAGACCGGGGCTCCCCAAGGTGAGGAACTCGGTCTTATAAATCCCTTGTCAGAAAGTTCTTGTAATTTAGTAGAAATTCTTGCAATTCCAACGGTGATAATCTATACGGAGCTCGTGCCACAAGTGCAGCACCAGGGACCAAGTCCATTTGGAATTCAACTTGTCGCGTAGGCTGTAATCCAGGCAAGTCCTCTGGAAAGACCTCCGGAAAGTTCCGTACAAATGGCACGTCCTTAAGTCGCTTCTCCTCTGACTTATCTCTGGTTTCCTTCTTCGTTACTTGTGCCAGAAAAATTAGGCAACCTCTCTCAACATACTTATGAGTTTTAGTGCACGATATAATGCTCAACTTTGACTTCTCTCTTCTACTGCCTCCATCACATTGGACTATCAAAACTTCATCTCCATAGGGAATCCGCACGACCTTCTCATCGCAAACGATCACCGCATGATGGTTCGCTAACCAATCCACGCCGATGATGGCATCAAAGCTACCAACTTCTACCGACATTAGGTCAATATTGAACGGGTGACCTAATAATCCTAACGTACAACCTTAAGCACGATATTGGTTTCCAAAATTCTCCCGTCGGCTAATTCGACAGCATAGCTAACGTCTAAAGTATCGGGGGTTATATCAAGCAAGGTACTAAATGTAGTCGACACGAAACTTCTATCGGAACCCGAATCGAATAATATGAAAGCATAATGATTGTTGAGAAGAAACGTACCCTTGATGACATTTGAATCGGGGTTAGCGTCTCCTCCACCTAGCACATATTCTTTCCTTCTTGCTTCACCAACTTCATTCTTGTTTCCATCCTTATTCCCACGGTTTCGATCCTTCAACTTTAGGCAATCACTTCGGTAGTGTCCTTGCTCTCCACACTCGTAACAGGTTACAACCCTCTGTTTAAACAATAGATAATGGTGTTTCTTGAAAATCGGCCAAAAGCATAGCAACACCAAATAGCAAGCAACGACATCCACAACTAAGCACCTGAGAAAAACATGCTAAAACGGTCAACATAAAGTTGAGTAAATTCATAGGTATGAATTTAATATTAAAAGTGGACCACAAGTTCACAGTACGCACGTGACAGTTATAAGTGATACAACTTCACATAAAAAGAATGTATTTACTGTTGCACTAAGCTCATGACACCGAAGCTCAATTTAAAAGGAAGCATTTTATATGCCAAATAGTATTCCATGCCCTAGAGGTATCTGACCAAGATCACCTATTGACATTCCGACATGGTATATATCCGTTTGTTCGGGACCTCCAAATCTAGTAAGCGTTACTTACCCGGATAGGGATAATTACTCCCAATAGATCTATTTACAACATTCGCGCTCACTTAACCGGTACGATTGATAAGTGTAAAATACACATATCCGTTTGTACCTAAAATAACCCAATTAACCCCAAATCAGACTTAAAATGGCAAAAATATACTTGTTTTTGTGTTTTGTGTGTGCAGGTACGGATAAGACAAAAATCACAAAAAAACCATCAAAAACAGGAAAACACGAACACGAGGAACGAAAGAGCACAAAAGAAGCCAGAGATGCAAAGCCAAAAGCAGGAAAAGTTAAAAAGTCAAAGCCGTGGTCAACATGGGTCAAAAAAGTCAAATCACTAGAAGACAAAAACCAAAATGTTACCCAAATAGTCCCTCAAATTTCAAAAATTACACAAATGGTCCATAAACCTAAATGGGCCATACCCGGATCCAAAGCCCAAAATCCCTGGCCCAATACCCTTTTTATAAAACACAAAGACCAATGTTGCCATTTTCCAAAGTCCTTTTACCTTACATCTTTATAAACCAAACACAAGGACTACATTTGCCAATAGACCAAAGTTTAAAATGAATTTACCCCGTTTTCAGTTATAAAAGGGCGCGAAGTCATGGCACTATTCACCGTCGTCCCCATTTTTACCTTGGGTCAAAATCAAAGGGCTTTTGGAAATTGAGGGTCAAGGAAGACAATTCATGGAGTTTATAACATAATGGCAGGGTCAAATTAGTCATCTTTATGCATTCATTAGCTCACTTAGCAAAGGAATATCGCGTGGATGTGGGAAAGCACACAAGGATGATAGATTTTGCTCTTTAAGCACTCACAAAACTAGCACAAGCTGTCACATCAAAGGAATGACAGCTTGGCTATCCGTGTGATTACCACTTGATCAAACGGCTAAGAATCATCCTCCAATGATTAATTGAGTGTACGGGCAAGATTAAAAGGGGCGTGGGAAGCAAGGCAAGGCCTAGAATCTTCATCAATAGGATATAAATAGCCTCACTATCACACACACACACACCATCTAGTTTTTTAGTAGCTTTAGGATTTAGCTTAATTCTCATTTTTAGCTTATGTATTTTCCTTTCCAGCTTTTGTAATTTCCTTTTAAAAGTAATGTAAACAAGCTTTTATATTAATGAAACTCAGTTTTACTTTGTCATAAGCTCTCTTGTTTTTAACTAATAAGCTTTCATTTTTCTTCAATTGTTAAACTAAAGTTCATAAGCTCCTATAAGCTCTTATCAGCTCTTACTAGTCTATAAGCTAGTAATTGAGCTTAATCCTACCTTAATCATACTTAAACCTAATAAATTAGTTTAATACCTTGTCTTATTTGGATTATAAGCTTTTGGAAGGTGAGCCAGACATGGAAGGGCTCACATTGACTTTACTAGCTTATCCATTAGGATAAGCTAGAGCTAGTAGCTGCTAATTTGAGTTTATGCTTCTGTTTTGCTGAAGCAATTGTAAGTTCTCTTTTAAATTCCTTGTCATTTGAATTCTAGCTTAATATTTGCTTAATTACTTGTTTACTTTGCTTATCTGCTTATTTAGTTGCTTATTTGAGCTTATTTTGTGTTTCTTATGCTTATTAATCATATTTACTTATCTGTTTTTAGTAATCATAGATTAGAACTTTAGTTTCTCTTTTCTGTCATAAAACTCATAAAAACCAAAAAATAAGTAGCTTATAGTATAGATCTTAGAATTTAGCTTATTCAGTTGTGGATTTATGTTTATTAAGTTAGTTATAAGCTAGATTTCATCTGGTACTTAAGTCTTGTTAATTAGTTTTCAAAATCATAAGCTCAAATGAAATATGTCAATTCCTTAAGGAGTGTTTGGTTTTGGCTTGTTTGACTAAGTAAAGTCAAATTGAGTTTTTCTAATTGGTTGTCTCAGTTTGTCAATCAATTTTTATTAGTTATAAAAGAAAGAATTTTCACATGTTAGTTTTTAAAAATTAAAAGAGTTTGAGCTTATTTTTAGTGTTCCTGCACCAGGGAGTCTTTTTCATTTCTATTGTTCACTTTTGAAAAATTAATCTAAGCCCACCAAGCTTAGATCTTGCTGCTCTAAAGTTTTTAACACTCTTGGTGAGTGTATTAAGTGCAGAGGTAACCACATAGGTTACCTGCATTTAGGTTTGTGTACTCTTGCCAAGTGCATCAGTACTAACAAGCAGTTAGTACTGCTGTCACTTTTAGGTTTAATCTTAGATAGAACACTTAGGTTTTAGATTTTAAAAAATCAAGTAGTTTAAGAGAGTTACCATATAGGTTAATACATTTAAACCAGTTTTCTCATTTCTAGTTTAATTGCTTAGTCCATTTAGCTTTTAAAGTTCATTAAAAAAAACTCAAAAAAGACCAAAAACAGTAGTAACTAATGTCTAGCTTTAACTTAGATTTCTACTTATAGAAATTAGAATTTTAAGCTTTAGATTAGTATATAGATATTGTTTGGTTTAAGTCTTAAAGCTCAACTTATGTCATATCTTTTACGTTTTTTTCTAGCTTATTTTTTTTTTGAGTTTCTAGGTTAAGTTCCTGAGTTTGCTGTCTTTAATCCTAGATTTAGATATCTTTAAGTGTTAGTTATTAAATTAGCTTGTTAGATTCAGTTTCCTTACATCATTAGCTTTTAAGAACAACTTTTGGTTTTCAAAATGAGCTTAAATTTAAGCTTGTGTGCAAGCTTTTAAGTGTCAACAAAGCTTTTTTTAATCATCAATCCCTTAGTTCTGTGACAACTTATAATAATCTGTTACAGAGCTATTTTTCATTTGTCAGAACCAAAATGAAGTTTTAAAATGGCTTAAAATTGTTGTCCTTATTACAAGTTCCAACTTAGTTTTGCAAAAAAACAAAAATAAAATAATAGCAAAAAGGGGTGTCTGCACCTCTAACCCACGAACCTCACTCTTAATAAACCCAACGCCTTAACACTTTCTACAATATCTCATCCATTTATCTTATCTTTCATAGATACTTATACACATTTCCATTTCCTGTTTTAAATAATAAGCGTAAGCTTATTCAATAGGCTTTTTTGAGCTTATTCTTTATGGTTAAATTTTGTGGGTGGGGTACTCCTTTTTAATTTTTCGTGTGTTCTTTATTAGGTTTTAGACTTTTCCTGAATTTTCAAATTTTTTCTCTTCATTTTATAAATTACTAGGATTTTTCGTAGGTTTAAATTTTCAAAATACCATAAAAATAGAAAAAGTTACAAAAATACAAAAAAATATTTTTTAGTTTTAGTAGAAAATAGCTTTAGGTTACATAAGGAAAATCATTTCACCACTTTTAAGATATTAAATTTTCATTTTTGATGCTATAATTTAAAGTTTAAAAATAGGATTTTAATTTTAAAAATAGTTTTCTGAGTTTTTATGTTATTTTATTAGAACTTTTCTAGTTTAAAATCGTTTTTCTAATTTTTAGGACTTAATTTGTTATTTTTTTGGATTTAATTAGATTTAAATAGTTTTTAATTCAAAAATAATCAAAAAAATGTTTTTCTTTTTTCTTAAAATTTTCTTTGTCCTAAATTAGGTTATAGAAATTTAGTTTTGAATTTTTAGAGTTAAAATTTAGTGTAATTGCTTAATTGTCGCGATTATTTGTTTTCTCGTTAAAGCTAATGTGTTGAATTTGTTTTTAAATTGATTTGTTTTAAGTGTGCTTTTTAATTAGTTTATAGAAACCCAATCAATCTTCATAACCCATTCAAATCAATTTCCAATATCAAGCGAGGTTTCAATATCTCAAATCGTTGGAAAACGACCCCGGTAAATCATACTTTCCGTAAAACAAACGTATATTAGATATATTTATTATATATCTTTAAGAGTGAATTTTCCTTAGGAAATTTTCTTAATTTCTCTTGTGGTATTATATTATATCGTATATTTTATTGTGTATCAAATTTTTGGCGCCGTTGACGGGGATTTGAGTTAACGAATCTCTCGTTTTGTGTTTGTTGATAAGATTTGAAGATCCTTTCGTCCTCGAAAGTTATTACTTTTGTTAAAAAGATTTCAAAAATCTAAAAAATCATACAATATAAAAATAAAAAAAATATTTATCTTTTCCTTGTAGTATAGCTATCATATAATAGAAAAAAAAATCTAAAATCAAATTGTCCTTAAAAAAAAGAAATAAAAAAAACAAAGTTTGAAAAAGAATACCAAAAAATAAAACTCTCATCTGAGGTATTACATTTCAATTCCGGTGACTTGGAATATAGTTCCCAATCGAAACCAAGATTTAACACTTGCCATTTGTGACTCTACGAAAAACGCTCACTAAAAAGCAATTTTTAAGAGTTACCGTAAAGTAGTTTGATTATTTGGTTTAGAAGTCCTTTTCGTGTAACCGTTAAAATTTGTTAGGAATAAAAAAAATAAAATCCAAAAAAAAATTAGTGTAAAATTTTTCTTTTAATTTTAGATTTTTCCTTTTTGATTTTCTCTTTTAAGTGCATGCGCACTCGCTGCGCAAACTCGAAACTCGTATCCGCGTCAACAACAAACAACCCTTCCGTTGTTTGTTGATACCTTTGGTAATTTAGAAGAACCAATTCCGAACAACCATAGTTTCGATGCGGAATCTGAACTATGAGGAAATTAACTCCGATCACCCACCGAGGGTTATGGAAAGCTATTGTTTTACCCGAGATCAATGCCGATCGCATTTTGAGATCAAAACTAATTTCTTCAATGTCAAGCGAACCCGTTTCATGGTTTAGAAATGGAAAATCCTCATGCTCATATTTAATAGTTTTAATAGGATTACTCGACCTTACGATTTAGGAATGTGCCTATGATGTGATTAGATCTTAATGATGTTTCCTTATCGCTCGTGGGAGCCGCTAAAACTTGGTATTAGAAAGAACCTCCGAATTCAAATTTCAACTTGGGATCGATCTGTTACCTAAAGTTCGTTAACCAATACTTCCCTCCTTCGAAAACCACTCACTTAAGAAACAAAATTTCACGTTTTTCACAAGAATTCAATGAATCTTTTAGTGAACGTGGAAACGATTTAAGGTGATGCTTAGATCTTGCCCTCACCACAGATTTTCGGAGTTAACTTTCAATTATACCTTTTATAAGGTTTAAACCGAAATGAAACAAGACTCCAAATAAAATTGCCCGCGGCTGGTGGTAATTTGATATAAGTAAGACTACTAGCGGATGCTTTAAATATAATTTGAAAAACAAGTCAAAATTGAACGTAACGAGAAAACAAACAAATGCTACTGAGGGTTAATTCTAAGGATAATTTAGCAAAACGGATGAACGAATTGATAAACTTGCGGAATAAACTTTCGACCTAGTCGGAGATTGTTTCTAAAAGTTAGTTGTCCCTCCCGCACCTGTTAAGCGTTGAGGAAAATTTGTGGTTACATTGTGGTGGATCTCATGCATGTGTATAATTGTCCGGACTACCGATAATAATCAAAACGTATGTGCAACCACGGGTTCTTATAAACAACAAGCCCCCACCAAATCGAGTTAGTAACAAAATGGCACACCAGTTATTGCACCGGTGCGAAAAATCAGAGACAAAATATGGAATTATAACAATCAAGGTCAAGGAAATACTTTCAATCTAGGGAACAATTTTCAAAATCAGGTTATTCAAGGTCAAGTAAATCATGCTTCTGAATTGTCAAACCAAAGGATTTCAAAATCAACCGTTTCAAGTGCCTAATAATCAAGTGAACGATTTTTCAAATGATTTTTCGAATTACAAGAAGTCTAATGATCAAACGATTAGGAATTTGCAATACCAAATCACTTCGATGAAAGGAGAGTTAAAAAACGAGATTCAAAATACCATCAAGAATCAACAAACCGCTTTGATGAGTCAAAATAATGCTTTTCAAAACGCTTAGCAAATAATCTTCAACATTTTAATTAAATTTCTTTCAGCCCCTAGCTCACCTCGGGTACTCTACCGAGTAATAATGAATCCTAACCCGAAGGGCGAGATTAAAGCAATCACTACCTGAAGTGGTGTAGCTTACTAGGACCCATCGAATCCAAACAACCCTTCTCCGAAAGAAGTTGTGGAACAGAGACCGAGAAATAACTGATGACAGAGGCAAAAGATTTCCAAGGAAGAACGCTCAAACCCAACCTCCGGTTTCCTAAACCAATTCCGAAACCCGAGATTCCGAAGACTTTTACAAAATCGACTCCGATTCTGAACCGAGATTCCGAAGACGTACCAAGGCAATATTCCTTACCCTTCAAGACAGACAATCAAAAGAATCGAGAAAAAGCTTCATACCAAAAAGAAAAGATTTTTCAAATGTTTCAAGATTAGGCGTTTTACATAAGAGTTTTGCGATGCTTTTGTTTTTAAATACCGGATTTGCTCCTACGATTAGGGATTTGTTAATGAATAAAGAAAAGTTGCTCGAATTAGTGAAAATTCCATTAAACGAGAATTGCTCGGTGATGCTCCATAAAAAGCTTCCCGAAAAGCTAGGAATCCGGGTAAAATTTCTTATTCTAGTGAATTCCCGAAGGAGATATTCACGCCTTGGCCTATCTGTGTGGCGAGCATAAATCTAAATGCCCTTTCGATTTGGAAAAACTTTCTTTGCCGAACGTTCCACCAACTCGAATGACTTTAGATTTTAGCGGACCCGATTCATAACTTACCCTAAGGTCCCAAGCCGAAGACGTCAACGTTAAAGTTGGAAAAAAGTCCACTTTCCCGCCGATTTAGTAGTTATCGATTTCAAAGCTGATCCCGTTATACTTAGAAGGTCATTTTTGAAAACCGGTCATACCTTAATTGACGTTTACGAAGGAGAAAATCACCCTCCTGTTGATACGAAGCCGTCACTTTCCAATTTAGACCCGAAACAGAATATGCGCGCTACGTATGACAAATCGTAAACCGAATTGACATCATTGAATGAAATTTGTGGGATATGCTCTGGATATGTTAGGATTCCTAGTGATGATTTTTCAAGTGGCGATCCACTGCGACTGTTCCGACCGTATACTTCCAATTACTTTTGGAAGAAATGAATGCTATATCTTTGTGACAAATCAATCTCACTGGAAGTGATCATAATGATTGTGATCCGGAGGAAGAACAATTATGTTGCTTGACACAATAGTTAATGAAGACCCATATCAAACTTCCTCCTTATGGACCTTAAGCAAAGTGAAGTTACCGAGGCCAAATCTTCAATTGAAGAGCCTCCGGAATTGGAATTAAAGGATTTGCCATCTCACTTAGAATATGCTTATTTGGAAGAAAACGATAAGTTACCCGTGATCATAGCAAAAGGTTTAAAAAACGATCAAAAAGAAGCTCTCATTAATGTTCTTAAATCTCATAAACGTGCCATTGCTAGGAAAATAACCGATATCAAGGGTATCGACCCTCGTTTTTGTACTCATAAAATTTTGATGGAAGACGATTGCAAACCATCGGTGCAAAGTCAAAGACGGGTGAACCCGAAAATTCATGAAGTCATTAAGAAGGAGGTGATTAAACTTCTTGATGCCGGAATGATATACCCGATCTCCGACAGCCCGTGGGTTAGTCCAATCCATTATGTCCCTAAAAAAGGAGGAATGACCGTTGATAAGTGTAAAATACACATATCCATTCATGCCTAAAATAACCAATTAAACCCAAAACAGACTAAAAATGGCAACAATATGCTTGTATTTATGTTTTGTGTGTACAGGTACGGATATATCAAAAATCACAAGAAAACAGTCAAAAACGGGCAAGCACGGACACGAGAATCAGAAGAGTACAAAAAAGAAGCCAAAGAATCAAAGCCGAAGCCAGAAAAGTCAAACCCGCAGTCAAATCCAGTCAACAAAAAGTCAACCAATAAAAGACAAAACCCAAAAACATTCCATTTTCACCCTCCAAGTTTCACAAAAGTCCAAAAATAACCCCTCACCCCTTATTGGGCCCAAGAAACCTTATTGGGCCTGAAAAAACCCTAGGAAACCCTATCCGGATCCCATTAAGCCCATATATATATAATATATAATACGTATATTTAACCGGGAAGTATGATCACCCGGGTCGTTTCCCCAACGACTTGCGAAATTGAAACCACGTTTTAGCTTGGATTATGATTTGAATGAGAGAAAATATATTCTTGAGTTTCTATAACTACTAATTAAAAGCAACAATTAAAAGTTATTACACACTTAAACAAATTAACGGAAGCAATTAAAAGCGACAAATAAGCAATTATACTAAATTTAACTCCTAAAAATGTAAACTAAATTCCTAAAAAATAGCAAATTAAGTCCTAAAAATTTAGAAAAATGATTTTTAAACTTAGAAAAGTCTAAAATAACATAAAAACTCAGAAAACTATTTTTAACTATTTAAAATTAAAATCCTATGTTTAAACTTAAAATTAAAAGCTCAAAAATGAAAATTAAAATCTAAAAGTGGTGAAAATAATTTTTCTTGATGTAAACCTAAAGCTATTTTATCTAAAACTAAAAACTATTTTTTTGTATTTTTCTGAAACTTTTTTCTATTTTTTATGTATTTTTGAAAATTTAAACCTACGAAAAATGATTAAAATTAATATACTAAATAGAAAAATACCAAAAATTCAGGGAAAATCTATCACCTAACAAAGATCAAAGGAAAATTAAGAAATATTACCCAGCTTATCTAATAAGCTAGATAAATAAGCTTATATGCCACGGCTTATAATAAGAAGCTAAAAGGGAAATGACTATAAGAATTAAATGTGGGGAAAGGTGAATGGATGAGCTATTGTAGCAAAGTGTTAAGACGTATGGCTTGTATGAGGGAGGTCGTGGGTTCGAGGTTGGCAGACACCCCTTTTTGTTATTTTTTTATTTTTTACTTTTTATAAAAAAACTGAAAATTAGGACTTAAAGAAAACTGATTTTTAAGCACTTTTTATAAAGACAACATAAGCTAAAAGCCAAAATTGAGCTTAAAATGAGCTTATAAAAGCTGCTGAATCAGTAAGTAAGGGTTTGAGCTTAAAAACTTTGTTGACACTTAAAAGCTTGCACAAGCTTAAATATAAGCTCATTTTTGAAAACAAAAGATGATCTAAGAAGCTGATGATGTGCTTATTCTAATAATGACAAGAAAACTAAACTGAAAACTCTGAAAGACACCTAAATCCTAGGATCAAAAGGGCAAACTCAGGATGTAATGCAAAAAGCTATAAAACTTAATAAGCTAAAATGCTAAATTAGCTAAAATGGATCTTAAGCTTTTTGAAGACTTAATCAACTACCTATAAGCTAAGAATTTAAACCATAAAATCTAGTACTAACAGCTAAGAATCTAGAATTAAAATCTACTTAGTATTGACTACTGTTTTTGGCTTTTTAGCTTTTTAGAACTTTTGACAGAAAGTATTACTTAAAAAAAATAAGCTATAAATTGGAAAACAAGCTTTGATCTATGTTAAGCTATGACTAAACTATAAGCTATATGAAATTAACCCCTAGAACTAACAATTATTAGCTTAAAAAAACTAAAAGATCAGCAGTACTAACTACTTGTTAGTACTGCTGATGCAAATTGCAAAGGCCAAACCAAATTTGCAGGGTAACCTAGTGAGGTTAAACCTGCACTAAACACTCTTGTTGAGTGTGTACAAACACAAAACAAGCAAGAACCAAACCTTAGATTGCTTGGTTCAAAATTTGCACAAGTGAAAATACTAGGAAAAATTCCCCTGGTGCTGAGAAAAGGAAATTAAGCTCTTACTTTTTGAAATTTGTAATCTAACTTTCAAAAACAACTTTTCTACTGGTTTTCTCAAAATAGATCTAGGCAAACAGATTCAAAAAATACAGAAAAGATACAAAAGAATACAAGACGATATCTCACATTGGAGAAACATTGAAATAATTACAAATATACATCATAGATTATAAATAAGGAATTTCAACGAATAATGCATTAAAAAGAATTTAAAGGAACTCTCAGTAAATTAGTAATAATAATTAACAAATCGATAAAGGTAATCTTATTTACATTTCTCATCAAAAACCAAATCATATTTATGATCTAAATAAGTAATACATGAATGAAGTAATCGAATTAAAAAAAAGAGAGATTGTCTCAACACAACAACAATACAAAATTCAAGCTCACCAGAAGCTTGACATCTAATTTGTTAGCATATCAAAAGAATAGGAATAAATTCCCCCTCGTGCAGAATTAAAGTAATTGAGACCACAAATTTATTTTTGAACATAGTAAAAAAAAAAAACTAACCAATCATTTGAAACCGTTTTCAAAACCTTATCAAATTGATAATCAATACTGTCCAATAGTGCATTTACCAAAAGACTTTGAACTTATGAGAGTCAAGACAACCTTAAAGAAAACAAAACACCCTTAAGGATGGCTCATGACAGATTGCATCTAATGAATAAAAATGAAAATTATTTAACAACTTCTTAATTCTAGAACAATTAATTCAAACTTAAAAAAACAAGCTTAATGAATCTAAAAATTGAACACAAACAATTAAGCTAAAATTCAATAATCTAAGACCTAATGCTAAACTATTTTTGGTTTTTATATGATTATAAGCAAATAAAATGCAAATACTAAGATTTATAACTATTAAGGAAAAACATATGTACAATTATATAACTAATGCAAGCATCAATGAAATAACTAATAAGCCACATTAAGCAATAAATTCAAAGCAAATCTAGCAAATCTAACTAATGAAGCTATCATATTGAACTAAATATTTCAACATTAAAGAACATCAGAAGTATTCAAATAAAACTTACTTTTAAGGCTTCAGCTAAACAGATAAGCACAAACTCAGTTAACAGTCTAGCAAGCTTATCCTATTGATAAGCTAGTATAAGTCCCTTAGAGAGACCCATCCATGATAGGTATCTCACCTTCGCAAAGTCTTAATAAGTATCCCAAAAGTCAAGGTAAGGTAAATTTTAAACTGATTTTAGATGTTTAGGTATGATTAGGACTGAATTAAGCTCAAATTCCAAGCTATAGACTTGGATGACCTAATCTGAGGCTTATTCTGAGCAGCATTATATGAATCATAAACTCAAATATCTAAAGTAAATTTAGTAGCTTATTACTAAGGATTAATAACTACAAGGTGAAAATTTCATTAACTGAAAAGAGTGATTACATTACTTACAAAAGAAATTACACACTGATTTTACAGTAAAATTACAATAGCGAACTTCTACGCGAAGCTACACTAGGTGAAGCAAACTCAGAAAAGAGAAAATATCGCCCTAAATTTGTGGAGTGAGGATGACTATTTATAGCACACTACAGCTGAACCTCTAATAGCTCGATTTCTGTTAGACGCTCCTGTCAACATCAACCCTTGATCATTCCCAATGATTGGATCATGATTTATCCACCCTTAGGATCCGTTTTACATCTCACAACGGTATTGCCAAGCTGGCAATTACCTTTTGATTGCCCTTGTACTTGTTGTCGTTAGTGAATTGCTAGAGTAAAAAACCATCATCTTGAGCTTCTTTACTATAAGCCACCGGTGGCATTGTGAGCTAAAGAGTGTTTGCGTTATGATTGACTTAATTTGACCCCTGTCATTCCTGTTGAAAAAGTCCTTATGAATTGTGACCAATGCACAGTTAATTTGCATTTGCCACTTGATTTTAAGACCTCATCAAGGTAAAATGAGGTAGGGACGATCTACAGTAAAACTGTATTTCACGCCCTTTTTTTAACTAAACGGGTTAAAAGGGGTAAGAGATTGGGTTAATTGCAAAACTGGCCCCTTCTCTTTGGTTTACTTAAAAGATCATTAGTGTTAAATGACTTTTATTTTTGGCAACTTGGGTCCCTGGAGTTATAAGAAAAGGGAAATAGGCTTTTAGGTTTTGGGCTTTTGGATCCGGGTAATGTTTTAAGAGATTTTAAGGCCCATTAAGGATCCAAGGACCATTTGTGTAATCTTTTGGAACTTGATTAAAAGGACTAAAAGAGACAACTGTTATGGGTTTACTAGTCCTTTTGTGGTTGACATATCTAAGACCAAGGTTGACTGGATTTTGACTTTCTTTGACTGTAAGTTGACTTTTGGCTTCTGGCTCTTGTACACTCTTCTATTCTTGTGTCCGTGTTTGCCCGTTTTTGATGGTTTTCTTGTGATTTTTGACATATCCGTACCTGCACACATAAAACACAAAAAACCAAGTAGTAAACAATTTTTGGCCATTTTAAGTATGTTTTATAGTCATTTAGTGCAAATTTTGGTATATAACAGATATGTGTATTCTTTACACTTATCAAAATTTCCCCAAACTAAACATTCGTGTCACTCACGTAATTACCACATGACTTATAACGCATAATTCACCCACTTCGAAACTTCCTCCCCAGTATGAATGCTCCTCTTTCTACTTCTACACCTTCTAATTCTTTTGAATTTCAACAACTCGCCGATTCTCTTGAAGACAAAATGGATATTCGAATGAGCCGATTAGAAATAGATGATTAGTGTAAAGAATTTTACGTTACTCCTGCTACCTTAATGCAAAGCATCGAGGAAGTTTGTGTCACATGCTGGTATCAAAACCATAATTTCAACAATTGTCCGTTAACAAGGAATGAATTTCCCGTTTTTCATGATAACATTCATCAATTCCAACAAACCGCCGCCGTTGGAAACTTTCTTCAAAGGAATCCTCCTAATTTGGCAAATCAAATTAGACCACCCGGTTTTAATCAACCAAATGTTCAAAACAACCAAATAAACCAAAGCCGATATCAAGGAAACAATTTCAATTCGAATCAAAATCGTGGAGGCAATTTAAACCAAAACCGTCAAAACAATCAAGGACCGTTTAAGCAACCCCATCATAACCAATCCACCAACAAATCAACCGTTGGTTAATCAAAGCTTCACCTCACTCCCGTTCCAAATTCAAGTGTATCTAAAACGGATTTTGAAAGTTTATGCAAATTGCTAATGATGGCGAACGATAAATAATTTTGCAAATGAAGTTGGGATAAATTTTCAAAAGGAACGCAAAATGATTTTCAAAGTAGTTCAGCAAAGATCTCTCAAAAGAAGCATAGATGATTTTCCAAAACATGATGCTAAGTTATAATGCAAAACTATCATACCAACCCAAGCTTTGCAAGTTCAAGATCGTTACCAAGCAATAACAATTCCCTAAATCCAAGGAATTGAAGCCTAAGGAAATACCATAATCGAAGTGGTGCCTCATATGAATGGACCCCAAATCTCCACACCGCCAGTTTGAGGCGAAAAGGAACCCAGGTGACAAAGGATACGGAGCAAACCTAGCACCCAAGACAACCAACCTCCAATGGTTCCGAAAATAAAAACCAAGACAAAGAACCAATCAAAGAGGCCTACTTTTAACTCAAAAGACCAAGACAAGGGTAAGGCTGATAAGAACAAGCAAGTTGTGCCTTCTCAACCAAAGCCTAATCCCAAGAAGAGAAAGGAAAATCCTAATAAGGATCAAGCTTGTCACCACTGCCACATGACTGGGCATTGGAAGAGGAACTGCCCTCTTTATCTCGAAGAGTTGCGTGCAAATAAGAAGAAGTCTGAGCCCGGTGCTGCAGTTTCAGGTAACTTATTTGCAATTGAGTTATTCAATCTAACTTACAAATTAAATTCCTGGGTATATGATACGGGATGCGGTATTCATGTTTGTAATACGCTGCAGGGATTTAAAGAAGAAAGGAAACTATCTTATGGGGATCAATATCTGCAAGTGGGCAATGGAACACAAGCAGCTGTTGAAGCCATAGGAATGTTTGATTTAGTTTTACCTTCGGGTTTAGTACTGAAATTAAACAATTGTTATTATGCACCTTCTATTGTTAGAGGTGTTGTTTCCCTTTCATGTTTGTTGGATCTTGGTTTTCATCATACTATTGCTAGTAATGGAATTTCTGTTTCTTTAAATGATATATTTTATTGTAGTGCTATATCCGTGAATGGTGTGTTTAAATTTGACATAAATAACAATGTCCCCAAGAATAATAATAATTCTATTTTTAGCATCAATAAAAATAGAAAGTTAGACTTGGATTCTTCTTATCTTTGGCACTATAGACTTGCCCATATTGGCAAGACTCGCATGCAAAAGCTTCATCGTGAAGGTCTTTTGGAAAATTTCTGGCCGATTTTGTTGTTCTTGATTTCATAGCCGATCCTCGAGTACCGTTGATACTCGGGAGACCTTTTCTTAGGACAGCTCATGCTTTAATTGATGTGTATGAAGGAGAGATAACGCTTAGAAATGATGATCAATCTTTAACCCTTAAATGTGGTGATACTCCTTCTATTTCGTACAACAATCTCGAATCGTTGAAGAAAGTTGATCTTATTGATGTTACGTGTGAAGAATACTCACAAGAAGTCTTAGATTTTTCCGACTCAGTTGCGTATGGCAATCCTTCTCCCGGATACGATCCGATTGTTTCAAATTCTTCTCCGACTCTCACTCCTTTCGGGGATAGTGATTTTCTACTTTTGGAAGAAGCTGATACTTTTCTTGCTATAGCCGATGATCCAACTTCACCGGAAGTTGATGAAGCTTATTATGACCCAGAGGGGGACATTCTCCTTCTCGAATCTCTTCTCAATAGTGATCCTTCGCCTTCACTAAATCAAGAAAGTTACTTACCAGAAATCAAGAAAGAGCTTAAAGTTTGTAAATCTGCCGAATCTTCAATCGATGAACCTCCCGAGGTTGAACTTAAGGACTTACCACCTCATCTCGAATACGCATTTTTAGCAGATAACAACAAGTTGCCTGTTATAATTGCCAAAGATTTGAGCGATGATGAAAAGACCGCTCTCATAAAGGTTCTTAAATCCCGAAAGCAAGCAATTGCTTGGAAGCTCTCTGACATTAAGGGTATTAACCCGGAATTTTGTTCTCATAAAATTCTAATGGAAGACGACTATGAACCAGCGGTCCAACATCAGAGAAGGGTTAATCCAAAGATCCATGATGTCATTAAAAAAGAGGTTGAAAAACTTCTTGACGCTGGATTGATCTACCCAATCTCGGATAGTCCTTGGGTGAGCCCAGTACACTGTGTACCAAAGAAAGGAGGAATGACCGTAGTAACCAATGATGAAAATGAATTAGTAACAAGACTTGTAACAGGATGGAGAGTATGCATAGATTATCGTAAGTTTAACGAAGCTACAAGAAAAGACCATTTCCCTTTGCCGTTCATGGATCAAATGCTTGAGAGACTCGCAGGAAATGAGTACTATTGTTTCCTCGACGGTTTCTCAGGTTATTTCCAAATTCCAATTGATCTAAATGACCAAGAAAAGACCACATTCACCTGCCCATATGGAACGTTTGCTTATCGCCGCATGCCTTTTGGTTTATGCAATGCACCAGGCACGTTTCAAAGGTGTATGATGGCAATCTTCCATGACATGATTGAAAAGACAATGGAAGTCTTCATGGATGATTTCTTGGTTTTTGGAAATTCTTTTTCTACGTGCCTTGCCAATTTAGAAAAAAATGCTTAAACGGTGTAAAGACACCAACTTAGCACTAAATTAGGAAAAAAGCCATTTCATGGTGAAAGAAGGTATCGTACTCGGACATAAGATCTCAAAGAAAGGAATTGAAGGAACAAAAAAGGCTATATCATAGGTGAAAAGGTACAAAGGATATCTCGTCTGCACTAGGATACGGATTTTCTCTATCTCTAGCATATAAGACTTATCAATCGAAGAAGGAATCTCGAAGATCGTGAAACACACGATTAAGTTATAGAAAGTAGGGTCTGAACGTTTGAAGGGAATGTTGTGGAGGAATAGACTCTCTCTCAGTGTACTTATATATCATTCACAAACACTTACACTACTTCGTATTCACACAAACAACTCTGTGATCGTTGTGAAAGTCGTAGAACAGGACAAATTCACCTTATTACTCACGTGTGGCCGTATGTCTACACTGTATACATATTGGCTTGTTACTTGATTCCATCCACTTCACTCTAGTCTATGATCCTTATACTACAACATCAAAGCCATGCTACACAAGATAGACAAGATACAACACACACACAAACCTGGGAAATATAGTTCTACATCTAAATGAGCGTGACACATCGAAGGGTTAGCGAGGGTTTCGGCGGTGTGACATTGCTACGGGTAACACTAGAGTGAGTGAGATCAAGTACTAGAAACAGGACATAAATCTCACTACACACTACAAATTCAAACATCAATAGGCGAATATGAACCTCGAGCTCTCCTATCAACACCAGTGACTATCGGAATCAAGAAACATCACATCTGATTTGTGAAAACGAGACATTTTCTAAGTCAAACATCTCATAAACTTCTGTGCACACATACGATTCAGTCGAGAGGTCACGAGAGAACACAGTTGCAGTAATTGAACAAACAAGCAAGGGGAGGTCAACTGGGATGCGCAAGACACAGATATTCTCAGTGAAAGTCTCGTGAAGGCCTGCCAAGCGATCTGCCTCTCCTTGAGATGACTATAGATATCCAAAGTTATATATTTAGGGAATGAAATTAATATAATCCCTAAACTTATATATAAAGAAGAATAAGAGGAGAAAAAAGAAAAGGGCCCCAAATTGCCATTTTGGCAAAGCTATAACCAACAGGGCCAGAGCTGCCAAATCCCTCAAACTTGTACACCAAATGGACGAATAGATGAAAAAAGAGTTATATAACTCTTGGGGACTTGTTTTGCCAAGTCCCCAAAAGTTATATAACCACAAGGACCTACGATGCAATGAGTCAAATAACCATGAGGGACCAACTTTGCCAAATACACAAACCTTTGCTCTGTTATAACCCCAAACAGTTTTTCCCGCTTCTTTTTCCCTCCCAACACACTCACGGGTTAACTTCACCGGTGTGGTGGTTTTAAACCTTTTTATAATACTAATAACCCTGTAAACATTCACCACTACCATGGATACACACCTCCACTATTTCCCCCTCCTCCACTACCTTTCCCAGCTACAAATGTGACGAAGTTGCAAACCACAACACCCCCCAAGGCCATTTCACGACCAGATGATTTTTGAAGATTGAAGGGACCAAGATTAGAGGCTTGAAGAGCCACTCTAACAAATAAAACATACACACTCCCTTTTAAATGTTTTTCAACAAAGAGAATCACAGCAGAAGAGGAGGAAAAGAAGACCTAGTTGTATTTTTTTGCTATAAAAGCCTTGTAAGCCCATTGTGGCAAAACAGTTAGTTTTTATGTCGTTTTAGTGTAGTTTTAAAAGTATTTTAAAGTGTTTTTAAGTTAATGTCTCTTATGCATTTGTAATTCTCTGTTTTAATGAAAAATTAAGCTATTTTCACTCAATAAGCTCTCAATAAGCTCATTAGAGCTTATTCTTGTAATAAGCTCTAATTCAGTTTAAAACTTGTTATAAGCCCTTCAATACTGTTTTCATTTGAATTCAGTTCATAAATGTCCAATTGAGTGTGATTTTGGAAGCTTATGAAGAAATAAGCTAATATAAGCTTATTGAGCTTATTGCTCAGGGAATAGAGGCAAGGGCCACTTAGGTGTATGTTTTTAGGCCACTCACTCAGAAAGAGTGGCCTTGGTTCTGAGACAACAAAAATCCAAGGTTTCATTTCCTAAATTTCATTCTAGCTTAATTTTAACTTTAAACATTTGCTTATTTACTTTCATTTCCTGTCAATTCTTTGCAAACATGTGGTTTAGACTTGTTATTTATATGTTGTAAGTTTTCATTAGATTTAATGTGTGTAACTTTAGTTTCTCTTTAAAAACTGTCATAATAGTGTATTAAGCTAGCTGAGAAACTAGCTTATTTTTCTTAATAAGCTAGGACTTTTAGTGTTAAAATAGTTTAAGTAGGGCAATATAAATAAGAGTAGATAAAAAGTTTTAAAAGTTTTAGTGTTAAAATAGATTTTAAAGTCACTATTGGTTTGACAGTTTTAAAGTAAAGGGGTGTTTGGGATAACATATAAAACGGGTCAAAAAGGTTTAAACATGGGTTAAGGTATTTTGGTTAGTTTTACCTTAAGTTTTTAAGCAATTTTAATCTGTTTTTAAAAAGATTTTAGTGTGCAATTTGTTTTTCAAGAGTTTTTTTTTGATATTGTGCAACTGTGAGCTTTTCAAGATATCACAAGTGCTTATACCCATAAGCACTTGGATTGTGAGTTTGAGGTTCACAAAGAGTGCATCTTTGTGTTTATTTCAAGCTGTCCAAGACCCTTGTCTTTCTGACTTTGTTAAGTCAAAAGCACCAAGTCCCTTTTGGTCACAGTTTCTAAAAACCCAAAGTCCTTTTTCATTATCAAAAATGAGCAAGTAAAATTGATTTTCAAAAGCTAAAAATTGGTGCACAAGCTGTTTTCATAGAACACTCCATCTGTTTAAGCTTATTTTATTATTTAGAGCTTATTTGACAGCTTTTAGCAAGCTGTCAAATAAGCTACTAAAGCTAAGCTTAAATCTCCCCTGGTGCAAAGGGGAGATTTTAAGCCACTTTTTCTTGCTCTTTAAGCACACTTAAGCCCAAGTTATTGGCTTATTTTAAGAGTTTATAAGCTCTTAGATAAGCCCTCAAAGTTTCAGGCCTTAGGAAGCTTGTTAGCTAGCTTATTTTCAAGCCCAAACCTTGCATTTGACTGTTTTTGAGTCCCTTAGGCTGAGGGATTGCTTATTTTTTGATTTTAGCTTATTGAGCTTATTCCATAAGCTCAAATTGTTTCCTAATAGCATTTTAGGTTAGTTTAAATAGTTGTTTAGCTTATTTACTTTTTTTAGCTTATTTGTCCAAGTCTTAAGCATTTTAGCCTCTTAAGCTTTGTTTAAGCTTTTCTGTCATAATAAGCTTCCCACAGCTTATTTTGTTTAGCTTTTCCTTTTCTTTTTAGCTCATTTAGGTTAGTTTAGACCCCTTAGTTTATCTTAGTTTTTGTCTTAGCTTAATTCGACCCTAAGTCCAAAAGGACTTAGGCATTTTTTGCTTTTAAGCCTTAATAAGCTAAACTGTCAAGTTTAAGCTTATTTTTAGGCTTATTTATAGCTTTTCATAAAAAGCTCTAGTTGACAAAGTTGTTAAGCCCCACGAGCTTAACAACTTTGCTTCTTTGAGTTTTCGAAAAAAAAAAGGGAAGACACTTGGTCCGGGTGAGCAAGACTCGAACCCGGGACCAAGCGATACATCCCCTTTATAACACACACCACTTACCACTGCGCCCTTGGGTCTTTTTCGTTAAAGACTCAAGGGACTTTGGTTATATACACATTTTGGCCAATAAGCTTATATAAGCTGTACAGCTTATTTTCGGGCTTATTACTTAAGCTGTGTTGTGTTTTTCATTTTTCGTAGGAACCTTATAAAGTCTAATATTTTTTGTAAATTTTTCAGAATTTTTAGTAGTCGTTTAATATTTTTTATAATTTAATTTAGATAAAAGTTTATTTAATTCATAAAAAATACAAAAAATTATAAAAAAATATTTGCTTTTTTAGAAAATTTTCTTTTATCATCTAGTTTGTAGGAAAAATATAAAATTTTTCGTAGGGTCATTTTTACAACTTTTTGTCTTTTAAAGAACGGGTCCGGGTACGGGATTTTGTTTTGACTCGTTTTTGGGTCAAACGAACTCCGTTTTCGGTCTAGTCTTTTTCATTCTTCGTTATTTGATCCCTAGAGTAGTTTAGAAGTGAAAAATTTTCCGTAGGGTTATTTTTAAAGATTTTAGGTTTTCCCCCTTTTGTTCGGGATTCGGGCCCTCGTTTTCTAGTTTAATTTCGTGATTTCTAGGTTTTTCTTAAACGTTTTAGTTTGTTATTATCTAATTTGACTTTTTCAACTTCCCAAACCAATTCCTTCCTTCAAACTCAAATCTTCGATCGTATCGATTTACCAGTCCAGCCTCGTTGGGGATAAACGACCCGGGAAAGCTCTATACTACTTCTCGGTTTTATTGATTGTTGATTTTTACACTTATTTATATATTTTATATTTTATTATATATTATATATTTATAGTGTGAAAGTCACCAATCAATCTAGTTTTGAGTTTTTTATAGCTTATTTTCTAAAATCGAAGGTTAAGCCTTCCTTTCTGAGGTCAGTTTAGAAATAAGCTCTTTAAGAGCTTATTAGTAGATTTTAGCCCTAAGTGTCTTTATTAATCTTTTTCTCACTAGCTTTCTTTACAACTTTGCTTCTTTGAGTTTTTCATTTTAAACTCTTTAAAATTTCGAATGCTTTATGGACTTAGTTTGTTGTCGGGATAGATTCTCAGGGTAGAAAGTGTAACTTTTCGATTTTAATTGTTTTTCAGTTAGTCCCTCCGTTAGTTTATTAGTTTCCCCGTTAGTTTCTTAGGTTTTTGCACCATTAGTCCTTAGTTAAGAATTTAATTAAGTTTAATAATTTTAATGAGTAATTAGGTTTAATTTTTAATTAGTTTAATTAAACTCTTATAAAAAGATAAAAATTAGGGCTTTTACTTTTAATAATTTTCGACATTTTTTCTTTGTTTAGTGAAATTTTAGTTTACATTTTTAGGGTAAAATTTTAGTCAATTTACTTTATAGTTGCATTTACCATATTTGTTTAATTGTTCTTTTTAATTTTATTTTCATCCCTTTCCAAATCAAACATCTTTGTTTCATTCAAATCAGGATCCGAACCTAAACGTGGTTTCAATTTCACTAGTCATTGGGGATAACGACCCGGGTGATCATACTTACCCGGTTTAATATACGTATTTTATATTATATTATATATATTTTTGAGAGTGAATTTTATCAAGGGTAACTTGGTAATTTTCTTAATTACTCTTAAGGTTATATTTTATATATATATTTTTACGTGTGTTAAAACTACCACATCAATATGCTGAAGACTTTTATGATCAGTGAACACAGTACATTTTGTGCCATATAGATAGTGTCTCTAAATTTTAAGAGCGAACATTACTGCTCCTAATTCGAGATCATGAGTGAGATAGTTTTCTTTATTAGTCTTAAGTTGTCGGGATGCATATGCAATAACCTTCTCTCTTTGCATTAACACCGCTCCCAGACCTTGATGGGATGCATCACAGTAAACAACAAAATCGTCATTTCTTTTTGGTAATGCTAAGATTGGAGTTTCACATAGCTTCTGTTTTAGCAGTTGGAAGGCTGACTCTTGGTTTTCTCCCTAGATATACTTCTTGTTTTTCTGGGTTAATTCAGTCAAAGACTTTGCAATCTTCGAGAAATCTTTGATAAATCTCCGATAATAACCGGCAAGTCCTAAGAATTGACCTATTTCTGTGGGTGTAGTAGGAGATGTCCAATTCTTAACTGCTTCAATCTTTGCAGGGTAAACATGAAGTCCTTAACTATCAATTAAGTGTCCGAGAAATTGCACGATACGAATCCAGAAATCACACTTGGAGAACTTGGCATACAACTTCTCTTTCTTTAGTAATTCTAAGATTATTCTTAGATGATTTGCGTGCTCTTCTTTGTTACGAGAGTAGATAAGAATATCATCGATGAACACTATTATGAATTTTTCCAAGTATGGTTTACACACACGGTTCATGAGATCCATGAATACAGCAGTGCGTTAGTTAAAACAAATGGCATTACTTGAAATTCATAATGTCTGTAACTTGTTTTGAAAGAAGTCTTGGGAATATCTTCATCCTTGACTCTCAGTTGATGATAGCCTGATCTTAAGTCCAACTTCTTTGTCGTAGACCACTTGAAACTTGAAGTTCGGTCAAATAAGGTCAGCTATCCTGAGTAATGGATAACAATTCTTACGGTAAGTTTAGTTAACTCCTGGTAAATCGATACTCGTTTCTCGAAAGATCAGTCTTATTTTTGACAAAAACAAGGCAGGAGATCCCTAAGGCAAGAGTGCTTGCGTAGGATAAAACCTCGATTTGATAACTCTTGAAGTTGGTTAGAGAGTTCCTGCATTTCTGAAGGAGCTAATCTATAGGGTGCTCGGGCTACAGGTGCTGTTCCTGGAATTAAATCGATTTGGAATTCTACTTGGCGAACGGGAGGAAGGCCAGGTAGATCTTCAGGAAAAACTTTTGGGAATTCTCTGACTACTGGGATATCTTCTAGTCTTTTCTCGTCTGACTTCTTTTCCATTACTTGGATTACGAAAACTTGACAACCTCGGGATATATACCTTTCGGTGTTTAGACAGGATATGAGACTTAGTCGGGTTGTTAGCCTCAAATAATGAGTCGAACATGGAAGTTCATTCATTTAGAATATTAAGTCTCGGTCATTTTAATATGTAATGTTATAATACGCTAGAACGGGTAAACGGGCTCATTTAATGTGATCTAACCGGTCACGTGTATCAGGCGAAAGCCCAAGTAATCCCGAGCCTGGCCCGTAGAATTACTAAAGGCATGCAAGCCTTTAATCCTAGTATATATACACCTCACCAAGTAAGGTGAGGTGGTTGGTTGGTTCATTTGTAACTCTTTTTCTTTTGCAAGTAATCCTCCCATTTCTAGTTTCTATCTCTAGCTTTCTCTCACTACCTCTCTCTAGCAAGTGCACGCCAAAGCCATACTCCTAGTATATAATACAACCATCCACAAAAAATCACCGTCTCTCGATGCTCGTACACCTTCCATCTCTCTCACTTCAATCCTCCACAACCTACTCAACCACCCCCCCTGTCTGCTTGCTTCCCCTCTCTCTCAATTCGGTGACACAACACACTCGGATTAAAGGCTTTGCATGCCTTAATAAATTCTACGGGCAGGCTCGGTCTAAACTTGGGCAATCGCTCTAGATACACGAGACCATGTAAGATCACAATAAATGAAAGCCCGTTTACCCCCCCCCCGTTCTATGTAGCGTAATATAACAATACTGATTAAAAGACCGAGACTTAATATTCTAAATGAATTAACTCCATTGTTCGACTCATAGTTTGAGGCTAACAACCCGAGACTACGTCTCATATCCTTTTTTTATTTCAAAAACAACCGATAAGGTATACATCCCGACGATGTATTGTCAAGTTTTCGAAATCCAGTTACAAAATGGAAAAGAAGTCAGACTAGAAAAGACTAGAAGATATCCCAGTAGTCAGAGAATTCCCAAAAGTTTTTCCTGAAGATCTACCTGAGACCTTGCCCCCCGCTCCCTTTCCGCCAAGTAGAATAGTTCCAAATCGATTTAATTCCAAGAACACCTGTAGCCCGAGCACCTTATAGATTAGCTCCTTCAGAAATGCATGGACCTATCTAACCCAACTTACAAGAGTATATCAGATCCGTAGGTTTACCAACCAAGTACTTCGCCTTGGGAGAGCTCTATCCCTTTTTGTCAAAAAGAAAGACAGATCTTTCAGAATGTGTATCGATTACCGGGAGTTTCATAAACATAACCGAAAAGTAAACGTTACCCATTACCCCAGGATTGATGAACTATTTGACCAACTCAAAGGTTCAGTGTCTACACGAAGAATTGACTTAAGATTCAGTCTATCATCAACTGAGAAGTCAGGATGAACGAAATTCCCAAGACAGCTTTCAATAAACAAGGATACGGACATTAATGAATTTTCAAGTGATCCATTGGGTTTAAACAAAGGCACCTGAATCAGTAGATGTCAAGGATCTCAAGCGATCATGTATGTAAACATACTTGACACATTCGGAATAGTGTTCAACGAAGATATTCTCATCCTCACCTGTAACCAACGACGAGGCACACAAATCATCTAGAATAATCCTTTAATTAAACTCAAGAACGAGAAACGTTGTATCCAAGTTCTCCAAATGTGAATTTGGCTTTGTAAAAAGCCAAAAATCTTGGACACTAATGAAAGTCAAGGACTTCCTGTTGACACCAGTCAAGATAGAAGTAGTTTAAAAGAATGGACATCTCCCTACTAACAAACCCACAGAAAATACGTCCAATTCTTAGGACTTGACCGGTTATAATCGGAGAATTATCAAAGATTTTCTCTAAGAATGCAAAATCTTTGACTGAAATAAACCCAGAAAAATAAACAATAAGTATATCCTAGGGAGAAACCAAGAGGAGCCTTACCAACTGCTAAAACAAAGCAAAGTGAAACTACCCAATCTAAGCATTAACCAAAAAGAAATGACCGATTTTATTGTTTACTGTGATGCATCCCATCAAGGTCTGGGAGCGGTGTTAATGCAAAGAGAAGGTTAATGCATATGCATCCCGACAACAAAAGACATAATAAAGAAATACTATCATCACACATGTGATCTCCGAATTAGGAGCAGTAATGTTCGGCGTCATAAAAAAAAATAAAAAAATATAGAGACACTATCTATATGGCACCAATTTACAGTGGTTCACTGATCATAAAAGTTCTTCAGCATCTTTATGTGGTAGTTTTAACACACGTAAAAAATATATATATAAAATATAACCTTAAGAGTAATTAAGAAAGTTAACCACGTTTAATACCCCTTGATTAAAATTCACTCGTCAAAATATATATAATAAAATATAAAATACGTAAATAAGACCAGGATAAGTATGATCACCCGTCCGTTATCCCCAAAGACTAAGAAATTGAAACCACGTTTTATTCGGATCCTGATTTGAATGAAAACCAAGAGTGTTTTGAATTTGGAAAGGGAAGAAAAATAAAATTAAAAAGAAACAATTAAACAAATATGCGAAAAACTGGCAACTAATGACAAAATTAGAACTATAAAAAAATTAATTGACTAAAATTTTACCCTATCAAATGTAAACTAAAATTAAACCCACAACACCGAAAAAATGTCTGAAAATTATTAAAAGTAAAACCCTCATTTTTATCTTTTATAAGAATTTAATTAAACAAATTTAAAAATAAAAACACCTAATACAACTCAATAAAAAAATTCAACTAAATTAACTAACTAAAACTAAGATAATGGACACTAAACCATAAGAAACTAACGTGGAAAACTAATAAACTAACGGAGGGTACTAACTGAAAAAACAATTAAAAATCGAAAAATTAACACTATACTCTAAACAACCCCTGAGTTAAATTCATATCCCGACAACAAACAAAGTCCATAAATCATGTCGAAAACATCGAGAAATTTAAAGAGTTCTAATGAAAAACTCAAAGAAGCAAAGTTGTAAAGAAAGCTAGTAGAAAAAAAGATTAATAAAAGATACTTAGGCTAAAATCTTACTAAATAAGCTCTTAAAGAGCTATTTCCTACAACTGACCTCAGAAAGGCAGGCTATAAACCTCGAATTTTTTAGAAAATAAGCTATAAAAAACTCAAAACTAGATTGATTGGTGACTTTCACACTATAAATATATAATATATAATAAAATATAAAATATATAAATAAGTGTAAAAATCAACAATCAATAAAACCGAGAAGTAGTATAGACCTTTCCCGGGTCGTTTATCCCTAACGAGGCTGGACTGGTAAATCGATACACGAAGGATTTGAGGTTTGAAGGAAGAATTGGGTTTTTGGGAAGGTTGAAAAAGCAAATTAGATAATAACAAAACTAAACAGTTTTAAAATGAAAAACCTAGAAATCACGAAATTTAAAAAAACCTAGAAAAAAACGCGAAGGTTTCCGAAATCCCAACAAAAGGGGGAAAAACCACAAAGTCATAAAAAATAAACCCTACGGACAAATTTTCACTTACTAAACTAAACTACACTAGGATCACAAATAACGCAGAAATGAAAAAGAAACTATACCGAACACGGAGGTTCGTTTTGACCCAAAAACGATCCAAAACAAAATCCACGTACCACCCGTATCCACGATCTTATAACAGACAAAAAGTTTGTAAAAAAAATGACCCTACGAAAATTTTTATATTTTTCCTACAAACTAAATGACAAAAGAAAATTTATCTAAAAAAGCAAAATATTTTTTTTGATAATTTTGTATTTTTTTAAGAATTAAATAAACTTATAAACTAATAATTCCCTATAATAAAACAAATAAACGCAAAACTAAAAATTACTGTAAAAATTAACAAAAAATCCTTTACTCCTCAAAAAGTACCTCCGAAAAAATGAAAACCCCAAACAGATAAGTAAGTAAGCCCGAAAATAAGCTGTACACATAAATAAAGCTTATTGGCCATAAAGTGTAATAACAAAGGTCCCCTTGAGTCTTTAACTAAAAAAGTCCCACGGGCGCAGTGGACAGGATTGGGTGTTTGTTATAAAGGGAAAATTCAAACGCTTGGAGGTCTCGGGTATCCGAGTCTGCTCACCCGGACACCCAAGTGACCTTCCCCCATATTTTTTTCGAAAACCTCAAAATGAAAGCTAAGTTGGAAAGCCTCGTGGGGCTAACACCTTTGCTTCTAGAGGCTTTTATGAAGAACAAAAATAAGGCCAAAAACTAAGCTTAAAGTTGGCTGAATGGCTTAATTGGTGAGGCTTAAAGGCACAAACTGCTAAGTCATATTTGGCCAAAAGGGTTCGAATTCAACGTCTACGACAAAAGCTAAATAAGCAAAGTGGTCCTCAACTAAACAAAATGACTAAAAGGAAAATGGAAGGGCTAAAAACCAAAATTAACCAAAGGCTGCGGAAGAAGCTGAAATTAAAAACAATACCGAAAAACATAAACAAAGAAGCTTAAGAGTGCTAAAATGCTATAAACTTGGAACAAAAAAGCAAAATAAAAGTAAATAAGCAAACACTATTTAAAAAAATAACCTAAATGCTATTAAGGAAAAGAACCCAAACAATTTGAGCTTATGGAATAAGCTCAATAAGCTAAAATCAAAAAATAAGCAATCCCTCAGCCTAAGGGACTCAAAAACAGTCAAATGCAAGGTTTGGGCTTGAAAATAAGCTAGCTAACAAGCTTCCTAAGGCCTGAAACTTTGAGGGCTTATCTAAGAGCTTATAAACTCTTAAATTAAGCCAAAAACTTGGGCTTTAGAACTCAACAAGACAAAGAACAAAGGGCTTAAAATCTCCCCTTTGCACCAGGGGAGATTCAAGCTTAGCTTTAGTAGCTTATTTGACAGCTTATTTGATAGCTTTAGTACACAAGCCCCTTTGCTATCATACTCCATCTGTTTAAGCTTATTTTATTGTTTAGAGCTTATTTGACAGCTTTTAGCAAGCT
>BQNB010019079.1:0-65556 GCA_026074375.1 Tanacetum coccineum
ATAGAGATGCATCTAATTTAAGTCGGTGCATCTCGGATATGCGGTTATAGTTACTTCTTATCCTTCTTATTTTAAAAAAACTTATTATTTGATCCTAGCTCTATATATATATATATATATATACCTTATGTCATTGGACAATAAATGTTAAGGGACTGTATTTTTTTCTCAATCCAAAACCCTAATGAAACACTAACAAGCTTGTCATTTTTTTTGCAGGAAGCTATTGGATCACTACGTAATCCTAGAGTTGACGTCAATGGTCTCATTCTCATTGAAGGTTTAGTGTTTGTTTAGCTGTTAAACACAGTTCTTATCATTTGTGAGTGTATAATATGTAATCAGGAGTGTTGATATTTGAAGCTATCCTTACCAATTTTAATATGTCGATCTTAATAAGGTATGTACTTTTCTTCTCCATATATCTTTTTCATTATTTGTTTTTGACAGCCTTGAGACGTGCCCATGTCAATGTAAAACAATACTGGAATATATAATTATTCCATGATATGATGTTATATATGTTACAAAGTCTTCATTACAGATCTACATGTATATTAAGCTTATAACTTTTTATTTAATACGATGGCATCTGTGTGCATATGTGTAGCTTTTGGGGAACATTACTGCACCCAAAACACGTGATGGATGGAAAGATTGGGTGAAGACACGCTTTTGGATATATTTCTCATCGGTGAGAGGGCTCACCATTGACGGAACTGGAACACTTGATGGCCAGGGTTCGATCTTGTGGGACAACCAGGTAAGTTCTGGAGTCGAGCTTGAGTTCAATATCAAACATTTGTAAAGAGCATAATAGTAGTTGAGTTTGTTTTGCTGTAGGGGAAAGACGAACCTTGTGATCGCCCAACGGTAATTAAAATAAATGCCTACTCTTTAATTCTTAGGATTACAATGCATATCAACTTACGTAATAAAGAATAAAAAACTAACAAGTACATGAATGTAAATCATTTAGGCTTTACATTTTCACGAACCTTGTGAGTGGCACCACACATATTAACAGCCCAAGGCTTCATATGAGCATTGTTGATTGTGAAGATGTAGATATCAGATATATAAAAATTGCATCACCTGGAGACAGCACCAATACTGATGGGATCGACGTCAGTGCTTCCACACGTATTAATATTCATGACTCGAACATCCAAACTGGTATCCAATAAATTACAACACAAATCATACTTGCTAATGTGTTTTTTAAGATGTGGTCTTTTATCGTTTTGATACACTTCAATAGGTGATGATTGTGTGGCTATTAATGGCGGGGTATACGATATCAACGTAACAAGGGTGTTTTGTCGACCTGGTCATGACATAAGGTATAGTACCACATGACATTGATCTTTAGATTTCAGCTATCACACTTACAAAAATATAAATAACTCCGTTGATGTGTTTTTAGTATTGGGAGCCTTGGAGAAAACGGTGGTAATGCGTACAGCCACAACTCAACAGGTCTTTGTGTTATGTGCTTCTGGTCAGCATCAGCAAGCACAACTTCGATCAGTTGCAAGCTTTTCTTCCATCTTTTCAACTGAGAATCGATTCCTTCAGATTGAGCCAACTTTATCAAGTCACCAGAGATTAGCTTCTCAACGAGCACATTCACGACTGCTCTAACAACTATTCCAGCCATTAAAATATAAGTTGCATTGTTGTAGCCTTGCTTACATTATATTAATTCTATTTGTAGTGAAACTTATTTAGATTTTTTGATGGTCAAAGTGGAAATATGTATTCTACAAGTCATTTGACAAAACGAATATACATACTTACGTTTGTGTAAATCTTTTATATGCAAACTAATGATGCAAACCCCTCTTTCAGTTCATGATAATATCGTTATTAATTACTGATATGTTGTTTACAGGTTCAGGAATACAACATTTGTCGCTTTGGTTACGATAGTCTGGTATCTCAAAAACTTGATCCACATCGTTTGGTTAATCTGAATGTATCCCAGACAGCAGCAGTTATGGTGGCGCTTTGTAAAAAGCAGTGTTGTCATATTTCATCTCTGGAACAAATATGGGGACCACCTATTTTAAATGATTCTCAGTTTCTCCCCAGTTTAAAGGTAAAAACTGCATCCTTTTTAACATATTTTATGTGTTACGGACTTACACTAATTGATTACCAATTCTTTCACACAGCTTGCGCTAGCCTACAATGACGCTTTATTAAAGGGAAGGCTCACGAGTTCAAGAGGTAGTATTGTTCAATCAAAATTTTTAGGTTTTCTCAACAAACGGGTAGAAGAGCTTCTAGCATATTCTTCATCAGTAAAAACCAGCATACATTGTTACTTTAGATCTGGGAAATGGTCTGGTGATGGTTTACAAGATGATAACATTTCTACACTTCTGTCAAGAACACCCTCTTTGGTTCCCTTTACAGTTGACCAACATTGCCACCCTTTTTAAAAGTTATATTTCTTATGATGATAAATAGTCTAAACATGATTAATTTTTTATTTTCAGGGTGGTGCCAAGAAGGTTATCATCTCCGCTCCTATGTTCGTCATGGGCGTCAACGAGAAGAGGGAATATTTTTATACAAGCCTGAGTAAACATTGTGTTCAAAACGCCGTTGCACTACCAACTGCCTTGCCTCTTTGCCCAAGGTTATCAACGACAAGTTTGGCATCGTTGAGGGTCTTATGACAACAGTGCACGCTATGACTGGTATGTAACAATGCAATTGGTTAATCAATAAAAAACATATTAGCCTGTATATTTAGTTATTAGTAAAACGTTTTTGATGTTTTGTTAACCATGTTTCAGCCACCCAAAAGACCGTTTACTATCTGTGTATGTGTGTTGTGTCATCCAAATTAAAAGATTGATTGATGTTTGGATCTATGTATAAAATAGGAATTGCATATGTCTGCTACACAATATAATTAAATAGTGTATCCAAATTATGCTTATGTTTGCTGCATATGGCCTATTGGATGTTGTAAAGATATAACTTAGGCTAAACGTAGTGGTGACCGCAGAGGACACCGTCACGTCAGCGCCAACTCAACTTTCTCTCTCGTAGACCATACAGTGACCAAACACCCGTAGTGGGTGATCCGCCACAGGCGACCAAACTAAATTTTTTTTTTTTTTAAAAAACATTACATAATAATTAAACATTTCAAACTAAAATACGGAAATAAAAATACACGGAAGAAAAGACGGAAAAAAATTACGGAAGATAAAAAATTACAGTAAATTAGTTTGCATTTTTTTTTTAACGGCAAATGGAATTTTATTAAAAAAGGCTAGAAAGAAACTAGCAGACGATATACACGCAAAAAAAAACGATCCAAACAAACAAAGCAACGAAAAAAGGAAACAGAAAACTCTAACGAAACGACAAACTCGCAAAACAACCAAAGGCTATTAGAATAAGAAAGATTCCCACCATGGCGACCAACAGAATTAACTCCATTTTTATGTACGAAATACGAACACACCGAGGCATATTACCAAAAAGATGATCTAACCTGGCATCCTTTGTTTGTCTTGATAAGGCATTATGAAGAGAATAGCTTCTTTAACGTTGTCATAATAACTCCAAATCTGGAAGAACGCTAGGAAAATAATCTTTCCACGAACGTACGTTGCGCGCGAGAGAGAACAACCCGTGTATATTTCCAATTGGGGGTCTCATATAGCTCAATCGTTTATAGAATCTATCTCGTACTAGTTAGAAATGACCAATATAATCAATCCATGAAGAACCAGACTCGACAACACATATTTTAAATCATTACCCGGTGGTGTAGATGGAGGCGGCAATGAAGGAGGTCTTCTTTCAGGAGCAATAACTTGCGTAACATCCTCATTATCATTTGTGGTAACTTTACCACAATCACCTTGAGAATGAACTCCAAGAAAGAATCTCTCCGAGCCATCATCGTCCAAATTCTTTTCCATGCCTCCCCCGTATCTTAATACCACCAATATTATACAAGACGAATCATCACGAATATCGCTTCTTCAAAGGAGTCCACAAGATCACTTTCCACCCCAAAACGACATCCTCCTCTCGCCAAAAACCCGGACTAGAAGGCGACACTGAATCATTTGTTAACATTCTTAGGGGAATCTGAATCACAACTATCGACATCCAAATGCTCCTCATTTTCCAAACTTTCATCCAAACTAGAACCCTCTGCATCCTTCCTTTCCAGAGGATTAGACTCGGAATTGACCTCCATCGATTCAATATTGGGCGGCCAATATGCAAACTCAGTTAGCGATAATACGATAAGTTCGTTACGATATGAAACTATAAAGGACTCATATCACACGATGTAAAGACTATGTAAGGAACAAACTTCCCATGAGACATTTGGTTCCATCACTTACCATATCCGTAAACACGCTGCTTCCCACGACTATCCAACCCAACTTCTTATAAACTCTGCGCGCCCATTGATGCTAATGGCAGATCCCACCAGGTCTATCCAAACACATCTTTCATCTGGAATAAAATCCGTGAGAACCATCTTTGAACTCTAAAAATATCTTTTTAACGCCTTTGAAGGTCTTGCCGCTTTCTACTGATCCATAGAGTGATTCCAACCAAACCCAACGTTCCCCCACATATCTAAGACCAACAATCATCGAATCCCTCAGAAGACATATGTTTTAGAAGCTCTGATAATTGACACTTAAATCGTTAACTTTAGCAAGAATACTGCTTCATACCATCCATATCAATTAAAGTGTCTACACAGATAGCCAGCACCGCTTCATTACCCGCCCCTATTATATACCGTGTTAACAATCCGACACCCCCACAGATTCTGCTCCAACATTACTTGTACCGTATTTGCCCAACATGTCCACTGATTTGTTGCCCAGGACCGCTTTAACATACGAGTTAAAAGACTGAAAAACATTTTTGTTGATACTAACAGATTAAGATTTCAAACCTACGCATGGGTTTTGCCGTCCAGTAAGTTCCACAGGTCTATTATAAGTTCGACCATACTTCGCCACATCGGAAAATAAATAAAAACCACCCATCCATGTCGTTCTTAGATTGGAAGCTAACTGATTGATATCATTAACGTTTATAAAACGTAACAAAACCAAACTCGATGACCCGCTTTGGATCTCTTTGACGCTATGTAAACATCGATCACCACACCCCAATTTGTTTACAAATAATCTCAAAGATCTTGGAACGACAATTCCATGGATATTAGTAACAAAGATTGATAAAAAACGACTTATGTTCCTCACAGGAAATTAGGATGAGATTTGTTGGGGAATTACCTTTGGTACATGCTCTTGACGACGATAATTATCGAGTGATCGGTTCCTTATGCCTTTTGAAATAATTATTAATCGGTGACCTATGCCAAATTGCCATCGTTATTTAAAACCGAATAGCAAGATCGGGAAAAATAGGATTGAAAACGCCTCTCATTTGTGAAGATGGGGATCTTGAGGTTTTATCTCACATTCACGATCCTCTCCCGTAATACATGTACGATTGAATATGTTGCTTTTGTTCGATGCCAAATGTGTTTCACTAGATCGGCTTTAAGATTAAGATGAGTTTCTTCGTCGTTGTATTCTCTGATAACTCCGTAGCCTATCTTGTGTTCGATCTTCGGGATCATCTTCACCGATGTTGTTCCTCCGGATGTAAAAGTCGGGAGAGAACGAGAGATTGCTTTCCTTTTTCTTTGCGAATCTTATTAGTAATATGATGCAAAGTGTCCATCAACATGTGTAATCCTTGTAAGAACTCCTAGGACCGTGCCAGGAGTTCTTAGATAACCCATTTTTTCGTTGTAGCACGCCAAACGCTCGTTCCACATCCTTTTCTTGTCTGCTTCTGCGCTTGTTATATCTTATTCGCCTTCACATCATTTGACCCTGGCTGCGATTAGATTCATAAGCACATCATTCTGAATCTATCCCGTCAGTAAGATAAATATCCTCCATTTATAAGTCACGTCGTTAGCCCGAAATGGAACCTCTGGATGCTTTTCTACTTTAAGTCATTTAAAACAGGGGATTGACGGTTAAAACGTAACTTCATTGTTTGAACTCTGCAAACTCAAAGAAGGCGTGCCAAATCCAATAAATCTTGTGAAGGGCAACGCTTCTAACAAAATGAATGGCATATTCCCCCCCCACCCCCTAGCCCACCTTTTCCTGCTCTGACTCCGTGAATCACCCTACTGAACTTGAGCCACAATAATGCTTGTGGAATTGAAGCCCACGGCCCATTTTGTACTAGTCTATGCCTGACCTTAGGCATAAAGGAAACCCATGTTTGTTCTCGTGGAAAAGCGCTTGAGTTTTTAGACATCAGTTTGCGTAGGCCTTCGACAAATTACTCTCGCCATATAAATCTGATAACCCCGTACAGAAATGCATCAAAACAATCACGTGAGAAGTTTTTTTCACCAATTTGTAAATATTCGTCTAGAGAATACTGTCGAACGACAGCGTATGCCCATAGTTGGCCGAATCGCTGGAGGTACACTGCACTAAAGCAGAGATGCCAGCTTTTCCCCCAACCGATCACACCCTTCTTGAAAATTAGGCAGAAGTTAGCAGACAAATCTCGAACAATGGCGGTCTAGTGAACAGCGATCGGTTCATTCGGAATCGTTTACGAAATAAATAGGCGTTGTAAAATGGATTTTTAGCAAAGTAAGCTAGCACTAGACGGTCATGAGCACCGTAACGATCTCTAACCATATGGCTTCGTTGGTATTTTTGGATTGTAGGAGTAGATGCTTGAATAACCAAAGCAGCGTCTATTAAAAAACCGGAGAGTTAAAACTATTTCACTTCCGTTTCATCATCCGTATCATCGAAAAATAAACACTCAGAATTAATTTGGGACATATTGTTTGTAGTGTGTGTTTTTGATAAAAAGTGTATATGTGTGTGAAAATAGGAAAGAAGATGTTGGGTTTTATACGCTTTGTTAACCATGTTTCAGCCACCCAAAAGACCGTTTACTATCTGTGTATGTGTGTTGTGTGATCCAAATTAAAAGATTGATTGATGTTTGGATCTATGTATAAAATAGGAATTGCATATGTCTGCTACAAAATATAATTAAATAGTGTGTATCTGTATTGTGTGTTGTGTGTTGTGTGATCCAAATTATGCTTATGTCTGCTGCATATGGCCTATTGGATGTTGTAAAGATATAACTTAGCTCAAATCAACTTATTTACGTAGATAATTAAAAAAAAACACATTTCGCTTATTATGGTATTATTTTGTTGGTTATAAAATAGGTAATGTTGATGAAGTGTTTACGACATCTATGATTGAGCGCTATCGTGGCAAGTCAAGCGAACCAAGGTCACAGCTTCTCTGGTAACAATTAAATCCACTCTTATATTGCTGTTAGATCGGTTTCATTATTTATAGATTGATTACTAATACTAATCAAGATATTCTTAGTATAGACTATGGATCTTTGTAATTAACATGTCACTCTTTTTTCATATAAAGCCGTCCGACTCAAAATCTCCTGTTTATTAGCAAGTATTGTGGTTGTTGTTGGGTATTTTTTCTTAGCCCATGAGGATTAATAGCCCAACACATTGAGGCCCATTTTGGGTCTATTTAAAGACTCTTATTATTGTGGTTAGTTAAAGGGCGGTAAGATGTGTGAAGAGTTATAAGGGAGAGAAAAAGAAAAGAAAAGAAAGAAGATTTTCGGAGTAATATATCACCCAAATCCAACTGCAGTGTTTTTCCGATCACCGGAGATTGCACCGTCGGATCGTCACGATTTTCGGATTGTAGCTTCCTGACATTGAGAGGAAGGTTCTGACTTTTGACCGTTATGATTTTGATTTGAGCCTGAAAGTCGTTTTCATACTGGCAGAATTGCATTTATTTGGTGATTATTCTTACTTTCTTGTTCTTTGATTGTTGCATATTTCTTGTATGCTTGATTCCAGATTATGATGTTTGTTATCATTACACTCTCTCGTGTTTATATAGAAGACCTTGTGTATCTTCCTAGTTGATAGTGAATTTAAGCGGCACTAGGTGTCCCGTGGTTTTTACCCGTTTTGGGGTTTTCCACGCTAAAAGTTTGGTGTTCTTGCTGTGTGTTTGATTACATTTTTATCTGCTGTTTTGGGGCTGATTTGAGACTGTTAGGGGCTGATTAGAGTTGTTTTTATTTTTACCTATTTTTTTTCATCCTCATAGGTTCATACGGGTTTTGGTAAGTGCTGTCAAACGAAGGTTTTGCTTCCGCAATTGTGTTTATACCGTTGTGACCCATTGTTCTTACCTGTCAAATTAGTATCGAGAGCTTGGTTCTTGGTTTGGGGACTTAACCTGTTTGAACGATGGAAGCTAATACAAGTAGGATGGTTAGTTTGAATGGTTTTAATTATCATGTTTGGAAAGAAAAAATGGAGGATCTCCTTTATGTAAAGGGATCATACTACTTGCTTGTATTATATCTGAGAACCTCTGCTCTAAGGAACAAAACAAATACAGAATGGACTATTTTGCATAGACAGGTTTGCGGGTATATTAGGCAATGGGTTGATGATAATGTTTTGAACCATATTTAGGAGGAGACACATGCTCATACTCTTTGGAACAAACTTTAACAGTTATATGTGAAAAATGGAAAATAACAAGTTGTTCTTATGAAGCAAATAATGAGTTAAAGTACACTGATGGGATTCCTATTATGATCATAAATGCCTTTCAGGGTATTATAAAATAGCTGTGCAGGTATGTGTATCAGTTTTGAAGCATGAGATTAAGGCTTGTAGGATTCTTGGTACTATTACGGGTACCTGGGAGACTTTTAGAAATCTTTGTCCATACTCGTGCACCAGATGGTGTTATCACCATGGAATTGGCTAAAGGCAGTATTCTGAATGAAGAAACGAGAAGAAAGTCACAGGGTTCTTCTTCACAGTCAGATGTCTTGGTCACAGAAAGGCGGGGGAGAAGTCAAAGCAGAGGCCCGAGTAACAGAGGTAATCATCGTAGTAGTTCCAGCAAAGGAAAATTTGCTGATGTTGAATGTTATCATTGTCATAAAAAGGGGCACACGATGAAGTTTTGCAGACAGTTGAAAAAAGAGACAGGAAGAAAAAAACTACAACAACTAGAAGAACAAACACAAGAAAGATGATGATGGTGATGACAATACTGAAGTAAATACCACCACAGATGAGTTATTTGTTTGTTATGATTATGATATGGTCAACCTTGCTAATGATGATTCGAGTTGGATTCTTGACAGTGGTGCTACGTGCCATGTTGCAACACGAAAAGATTATTATTCATCTTACACACCAGGTGACTTCGGTGTTGTTAGGATGGGTAATACTAGGCTATCAAGGATTGCTGGTATTGGAGATATTTGCTTGAAGTTTGACACGGGGATGGAATTGGTTTTGCATAATGTAAAACATGTCCCAGATATGAGACTCAATATTATCTCAACAGGTCTTCTTGATGAAGATGGTTACCACAACAGTTCTGGTAATGGTTTGTGGAAAGTAACACTCGGATCCTTGATTATGGCAAGAGGAAAAAGGGAATCCAAGTTATACATGACTCATCCGAAGATATCCAAGAGCATTGTCAATACTGTAGACACATGGATGTATATGACGAGTTATGGCATAGAGACTTGGTCACATGAGTGAAAATGGGATGTCTATTCTTTCTAAGAAGAATGTGTTATCTGGTGTGCATGATATCAACTTGAAAAAGTGTTCTCATTGTTTGGCAGGAAAGCAAACTAGACTTGCTTTTAAGAGTCGTTGCCTTTCAGACAGGAGAACATACCTTGATCTTTGTACATTCGGATGGTTTGTTGGTCCCTGAGACTAAAACACTTGGTGGGTGTTCATAGTTTGTCACTTTCATCGATGATCACTCAAGAAAGGTTTGGGTATATACCTTGAAGAGTAAAGATCAAGTATTGGATGTGTTTAAGCAGTTTCATGCTTTAGTTGAGAGGCAAACAAGGAAGAAACTTAAATGTATTCGAACTGACAATGGAGGTGAATACATTGGCCCCTTTGATGCTTAATGTAGAAAGCATGGAATTCAGCATCAAAAGACTCCACCGAAGACACCATAGATAAATGGCTTAGCAGAACGGTTGAATAGAACTTTGGTTGAGAGAGTCATATGCTTGCTTTCACATGCAGGGTTGCCTGCTTCTTTTTGGGATGAGGCTTTGAATACGAGGTTGGTACGCATGTTATTAATTTAAACCCCATTGTGTTCTTTGCATTTGATGTTCCCCCCCCTCCCGACAGCTCTGGTATGGCGCCGGCCCGCCAGTATATACCGTCATATTCCCCGACGTTTTTCCAAGATGCAAGCATCTGTGTAATATTCCCATAAAGATGAAAGATCAAGCTTGATGGTTAAGGTAAGCTATGGTGTGTTCCGCTGGTATGGTCAAGATGAATTTGGGTACAGGTTGTATGATCCAGTTCAAAAGAGACTTGTTCGTAGCCGAGATGTAGTGTTTGAGGAAGATCAAACTTTGAAAGATGTTGAGAATGCTGAGAGGGAGACAATTCCTCAACATAATGATGATCTTATTGACTGGGAATTCTAGTTCCTCATAATACATTTTGACTCACAGTTTGGGAGATGGGATATCAGAATGATGTAGAATAGGGTGTTGATGATGTTGATGTCAAGCAGCAAACCAAATTAAGTATGAAGTCGTTCATTCACTAGTTCACAGTATCTAATGCACCATTCTTCGCTTAGGCGGTTACTAGAGAATCTTCCACATGCTATTCAGCATAATGAGTTATCGTTTTTCTTACTGATAGGGGAGAGACCGAGTGTTTTGCAGGATGCTATAGAAGGATGAAACCAAAAAAAAGATGGGTTTGAAGCCATGGAAGATGAGATGAATTCCTTGCATGAGAACAATACCTTTGAGTTGGTGAAGCTGCCTAAGGGCAAGAGAGCTTTGAAAAACAAATGGGTTTACAAATTGAAGACTAAAGAACATACTTCTTGACGATGGTAACAAGGCCAGATTGGTGGTTAAAGGTTTCAGTCAGAAAAGAGGTATTGATTTTGATGAGATTTTCTCTCCGGTTGTGAAGATGAGATCAATTCGAGTTGTTCTTGGTTTGGCGGCTAGCCTCGATCTTGAGGTGGAGCAAATGGATGTCAAGACAGCTTTTCTTCATGGTGATCTGGATAAAGAAATCTACATGGAGCAACCTGAAGGTTTTTAGGTTAAGGGGAAGGAAGGCTATGTGTGTAGACTTCAGAAAATAGGTTTGTTACGGGTTGAGCAAGCTCCGGTGACAGTTGGTTTACAAGAAATTTAAGGTTTTGGTCATAGGGAAAGTAAGGCTGACCGTTAGTCTCGAGACTAAGATCACTGTGTTTTCTTTCAGAAGTTGGTGATGTGACTTTATAATGGTATTGCTATATGTTGTTGAGATGGGTGATTGTGGCTATCAAGAAACCATTATAAAGATTGTTCCCAATTGAAGCGAGATTTGTGCAAGTATTATTCTATGAAAGACTTGGGGCAGCAAAACAGTATCATTGGCATTCGGATTTCCGTGATAGAGGTGCCATGAAGTTGCATATTATCACAAGAGAAATATTGAGAAGGTGTTATAGCCAGTTTTGATTTGTTCAAACAGGTTAAAGCTAAGTGGTTAGTTTCCCCTCTTACTACTAACTTTAAGCTAACTAATAAAGATTGCCCCTCTTCCAAGAAGAATATTGAAAAGATGGATAGAGTTCCATATGCCCTCAGAGGTTGGTAGCTTAAATGTATGCTTAGGTGTGCCAAGGCGGATTTTGCTTCATGTAGCTGGTGGTGTTAGGCGGTTCCTGTCCAATCCTGTAAGAAGCATTGGGAAGCTTGTAAATGGCTTATTTAGATATCTGCGAGGTACTTCCATATTGGGTATCACATTGAAATGGGAAACCCATGCTTGTTGGTTTCACAGACTCGATTATGGTGGAAATAAGGACAACATGAAATTACTTCTGATATTTGATGGACCCTTGAAGATGGGGCAGGTTCAATGGCAATCTAGATTGCTAAGTATTGGCATTGTCTACAACAGAGGGAGGTACTGCAGCAACCGAAGCGTGCAAAGAAAACTATTGTGGTTGAAACGGTTTTGCAAGAACTTGGTTTCAAGCAACACGTTAGCGAAGGTTCTTTTGTGACAATCAAAAGTGTAAATTCACCTTGCTAAGAATTTGATGTTTCACAAAAGAACAAAACATATTGATATCCGTTATCATTGGATTAGAGATGCCATTGAAGTATGGTATGTTTGAACTTAATAAAGTTCATACGGATGATAATGCCTCCGATATGTTGACCCTATCAATCTGCGCTGTTAGCAAGAGAAAGTTTGGAGGGATATTTGTGTTTTGTTGCTCGTTCACCGGGGATGGCGAACTCATCCTCATAGGCAGGAAAAGGGGTGAGATTTTGTTGGGTTATTTTTTTTAGCCTGAGGGTTTAATAGACTAAAACACATTGAGGCCCCATCTTGGGTCTATTTAGGGCATTTATTATTGTGGTTAGCAGTTAGATGGTGAAGAGTTGAATGGAGAGAAAAAGAAAAGAAAACGAATGAAGATTTTTCGGAGTGAATATTATCAACCCAGATCCAACCGAGCAGTGTTTTTGCGATCACGGAGATTGGACCTGTTTGGATCGTCACAATTTTTGGACTGTAGCTTCCTGACATCGAGAGGAAGGTTCTGACCGTTGGGATTTTGATTTTGAGGCCTGGAAGTCCGTTTTCATACCTGGGCAGATTGCATCTTATTTGGTGATATTCTTCCTTTCTTGTTCTTTGATTGTTGCCATATATCTTGATGCTTGATTCCAAGATTATGATGTTTGTTGTATACCTCTAGTGTTATCTAGAGAAGACCTTGTGTACCTCTCCTCGTTGATAGTGAATTTAAGCGGCACTAGGTGTCCCGTGGTTTTTACCCGTTTTGGGGTTTTCCACGCTAAAAGTTTGGTGTTCTTGCTGTGTGTTTGATTACATTTTTATCTGCTGTTTTGGGGCTGATTTGAGACTGTTAGGGGCTGATTAGAGTTGTTTTTATTTTTCCCTATTTGTTTGCATCCTCATAGGTTCATACGGGTTTGAGTACGTGCTGTCAAACGAAGGTTTTGCTTCCGCAATTGTGTTTATACCGTTGTGACCCATTGTTCTTACCTGTCAGTTGTATGTGGGCATATTATTCATGATTCTGGTTTCCGAACTAAATGTTGGACCTTGTGACAAAATGATTGTTGGATGGCCCGAATTTTGAAGACCTGTTGCAAACCTTTTCTATTATGTTGTTCATAGATCCTTTTGTATCACCTAGCTCCTATTTTATGTATTTTGTTTAGTGTGTGACTGTGTGCAAGTGAGCTTTCATATGAATGTATAAATTTATATATGCCATGATACGTGTTAGTTGTTTCATATAATGACTTCCTTATGTGGTTAACAAATGGTTCAAGTTATCTACATATAAAGTTATCTACATATACATCCAAAATTTCTTCACTCTAATGCTACTTCTCACAAATGGGTTTTCGATGGTACGTTGAGCTTCTCCCAATCCCAATCTAAGATTGCCATGTAAGAAGGCATTGTTTACATCTAATTGATGTAATTTCCATTGATTTATCATAGCCAAGGTAAGAATGATGCGAACTGTTGTGGATTTGACAACAGGGCTGAATGTGTGCGAATAATCAAGGCCCGGAATTTGGCTAAAGCCTTGGGCAACAAGACGAGCCTTGTAACGTTCAATGGTACCATCGGAAAAAAATTTGGTTCGATAGAGCCATTTAGAGCCAACAACATTGTGATTAATGGGACGAGGGACAAGGGACCACGTATTATTCTTGTGGAGAGCATCAAGTTCACTTTGCATTGCGGCAACCCACTTTGAGTCCTTAACCGCTGTTTTTATAGGTTTTGGGATCAGTTAAGGCGAAAAGGGCATGGTGAAGAGGTGAATGTATGGTATGTGATAAATCTGCTTGATGACGTGGTTTGAAAATACCAGATTTAGCACGGGTCATCATGGGATGTGTGGGAGCACGCGGCGGTGGTGGAGGGGTGGGTTGTGTGTTAATGTGTGGCGGTGGTGGAGGTGTGGGTTGAGTGTTAATGTGTGGCGGTGGTGGATGTGATGTTATAAGAGTTGGTGGCTGGTTGATTGGTGGCAAATCAGTGGGTGTATGATTATGATCAGGTAATGGTGTTATGGGGTCAATAGGCGCGGAAAGTGATGTATCGCTAGGGAAATCCATGCAAAGTTTGCATGGAGCGGATGTGAGTGTTGGTTTGATAGTTGATGGGTTTGGAGAATGAATTGGGACATTTGTGCAGGCTTTATCAAAAAATGTGGTGAGCGGAAGGGTGGAGATTTGTTTATCATTAGAACTGTTTTGAAATGGAAATATAGTTTCATCAAACCGAGCATGTCGGGTGATATAAACCCGAGAGGTGGACGGGTCTAGGCACCTATACCCTTTATATTTTGAGCTATAGCCGATGAATACACACGGTATACTTCTCGGGGCAAGCTTGTGTTTCGAGTAATCTCGAAGGAGTGGAAATACACGACAACCAAAGGTACGAAAAGAGTTGTAATCAGGAGCGTGTTTGTACAAAAGCTCGAATGGTGATTTTCCATCTAAAACGGTAGTGGGTAATCAATTAATAATGTAGAGCCGAAGAGTAGGCATCTAACCAATGTGTTGATGGAAGTTGGGCATTAAATAACATAGCCAAGCCTGTTTCGACAATATGTTGATGTTTTTGTTCTGCCCGAGCATTTTGTTGAGGTGTGTACGGGCAAGACAACCGATGTAAAGTACCATTTTTTTTCAAATAGGTCGAACCGGTGATTTACAATTCCGTGCCTCCATCACTTTGAAAGATTTTATATCTTCTTGTAGAATGGAGTTCGAGCAAAAAGTTAAAAAACACATAATGTATCAAAAAACTCAGTTTGGCTTTTTTAATGGATATAGCCAAGAGAACCTTGAATAGTCATCAACAAACACAACATAATACCCATAATTTTCAGCAGTCTTAACTGGTGACGGGCCTCATAAATCACAGTGAATTAAGTCCAATCGGGTGTAAAGCACGTTTACTATTATTGATAGAGGGTACGTTTAAGCCTTGGTATTTGACTCGGTGAACTAAGCCGGTTAGGCAAAAGAGAGGTTAAAGATAAGTAACCAGTTTTTTTAACATAAACAATAATATCATAGGAAGCATGTCCCAATCGAGAGTGCACATTTCATACGAAGAAACATGAGGACGTTGCAACCAATGCTTCATGACCTGTCTGCAAAACATATAAGCCGTCGATACCATGTGAATAATATTATGAATTAATTTCTGAATGAATTTCACATATGAGGAGTACACAATATATAGCCATACAATTTACAACAAGGTAATGTGAGAATTAGCAATTTACACAAAGGTACTAAAAGAATGTAAAATTATTATAAAGTTGATGTTGTAATAGAATTCATAATGCTATACATAAAATAGCTAGGTATCAAACCTCTTCGACGAGATTGTTTCGATGCTTATTAGAATTGTTTATAAGATTTTTTTTTATATTTGTGATTTTGTTTCCGCATTTGGCCACTAATGGGTCTCGGTCTGACCCAGACATCAAAACGAGTAAATCATCTCACTTAGAGAGGGTTAGTGTTTTTTTTTTTTTTTTCTTTTATGGACCAATTCGTGTTGTTTCTGAATATTGCATTCAATGAAATAGATTCAGAGTTTTAAAAGCCATTCAAAACACGGCACCCTTTAACTCGCTCATCAAACGCGTGGTAAATTGGCAACAACACCAGATGCAGCGGTTCCAGTAATGTACGAAAGGATCCCAATATTAATCGGCTCTTGATCCTCCACAAACACCTCTTGTGGAACCCTAAACGCTCCATGAACACATGTAATCCCAAATCCAACCACAACTGAAGATATCATAAGCGCCCCCAATCCCGTCAAAAATATAATCAAAATGGTTGAAATGATCAATATCCCTAACGTTTCACGGTCAGTAAATGTCCTATCAAACATGTTAACCGGTTGATCAGGAGTACGAAAAACGTACAAAAACAACCACGCCCATAAAAGACATGCAAGGAAGAAAAGAATAAAGGGATGTGAAAGAAGAGAAAATGCAGCCACTAAAACAATAATTGCGGTGTAATTAACACGAAAGTAGGTTAAATTTTTTCTTACACGAGCCACGGCTTCTTTAAATGTGTCTGGTCGAGAAAAGGTGGAACGGTCTATGAGTTCCAACCATGGGCGTCGTTGAGAGAAGGTTTGCGTGATGGAGGTTGACATACGGGAGAAAAAGGGGCGGAGGTCAGGGTTGTTGTTGGTGGGTGGCAAGGTTGGTTGGATCAACCGTTGGGTAGCGGTTGGGGTGGTGGATTGAGAGAGGTGCGATGGCCGCGCCGGTGTCTTGGCCTTTGCCTTCATCGTCCCATGTGCCATCATGTTCTGTTGGTGCCAAACGAAGGAGGGGAATTAATTTGCAAGATCGTAAATACAGAGATATGTTGTTAATGCAAAACATGCATTGTTATTTCAGTTACTACTGTAGTTTCTAATATATCTTTGCATACGGTTTCCTTTATAAACAAAACCAGCCCATGTATTATTTGCTATGTATCATTGTTGGGATTTAAATACCTAGGTAACTAGTTTAGCCACGAGTACGCAGCGGATAAGACCTAGTAATAGCATATGGTTAACACAAATAAAAAGTAAATAGAAACGCGTACCTTTTGTTAATATGAACAAGAAAACGAACAAACAAACGAAAATAATTGCTCTACGGTTGCTCCACTAGTCACGTATCGAAACGTTAAGCTATGCTAGGCTTAACTTCACTAACGTACACCTTGTATTATTAACTCGCAATTACCAATCGCACCCTTTTGAGATTAGTAAACCGAAAAAACCCAACACCGAATTAGGATTTATAAAACCCTAATCACCGATAAAGCCTGGACCGATAAGGATCAAAAACCGAAATCTCTTTTGGGATTTTTAACCTTCGAAACAGTAGTTCAACTAAAACACTCGTGTACACAAAAACCCCCCCCCCCCAAAACCCAAACCCCCCCTCCCCCCCCCCCCCCCCCCCACCCCCCCCCCCCCCCCCCCCCCCCCATTGATCGTCTATCTTGGATGAACAAGTGAAATCGATTTATACCTTAAGAGGATAGACCGAATAGTGTGTTAAGGTTAAACCGAAACTCGAACACACCCTTGATTTGTTTAATAGAACTCGGCTGACAGAAAGTAACAAGGAGACCCAGCAATGAAAAGGTTTAAGAGTAATGTATATGTCGTGTAGAATGAAGGTATGGGGTGATGGGTATTTATAACCCTTCACCCTAGTTGTGATTTACTTAGGAGACAAGTCCCAAGTTGATCACAATTACTCCTTCACACTCCATATCCAAAACCGGCTCTTATTCCCTTGTTCTCCTTATCCCTTACTCGAACAACCTTAGAAACCGGCCACTTTGGAATGTCCTTGGGGTTCGGGCTTTGTTCATTTACGGTCCTTGGTTTATTATTAACGTGAAGTATAAACGTGTTCTCCGTGTATTAACGTGTGTGCCCCCAATAGGCTCACTTATATTCGTAATGTATTCGTGTTATTTCGACTACCATAATCCAACAGCTCCCACTTGGGAGTCGAGTCAGACATAACACTCATACTATAATTGGCAAAGTTAGAACCCACACAATTATTTTTTTCATTAGGAATATTATGAGATAGAGTTTACAAAAACAATTCAGTTATTAATGGTTATAAATTTCTTGCTTTATAATATCCTTTGTTACTGATACCATTAAAACCATCGGATATGGATTCCGAGTCTTCCATATAGTTTAACATTATGTTTCTGTTCAGATAACTTCAGATTATACCAATGTAATAAAGTATCATTCTTGCATTACCCTTTGGGAACGGCCATTATTTATTGAGTAATCTGGAGAGGGCCCAATGGTATCTTTCTGCACATATCAAGTGGAGGACAAATTCTTTGTTGACTACAAGTGTTGTGGATGCTGCTTCACTACACTCCGAAAAATAGCTTTGATAACTATTGTTTCAGGACAGCGTTTGGCTAAATTCACAAGTGTTATCCAACAGCATACAGAACTTGCTTGCTAATCTCAAGTCTAAGGATAATCTTTATCAAACATTTTCGACAGTATTACTCATGGACATGGATCAAAAGTAAATGATCGAAGGTTGGGGTATCCAATATGTCATCCCTTGTGAATACATTATGAGTTGGTGGGAACCAGCATATATTCAACGAATATAACCAACACTCATATTTGCCTTATGTAACAATATTCCCATATTGTTAACCGACAATGGACATATTTAGAATGGAAAAATCATTCAAGGATTAAACATGCAATATTGAATAAACCAGTTTTGTTATATGACTGATAACAAATCCATGTATCTTTATCATCAGAAATTAAAAAGTGTTTACAATTCCAAAATTATCCTAAATACTAATCAAACACAGAGTTACGTGAAACTACTAGCTGGCAACAGTCGCCCGTATTCCTAGTTAATTCGGAATGCGGGAGGGATTAGGGAATGCCATAAGCCTTTGTGAAAGGGTAGCTAAATTCACATCTATGTCAATCTTTTTTTTTCTTATCTCTTACATCGCCCATCTTAATGGTCTCGCGAAGATAGTGATCTTTGGCGCGAAAATGTCTTGCACCTTTAGTGACTCATCATCTTTGCTATTGCTTTGGCTCAGAATTATCACAAAACATACTTATGGGTTCTTCAAGTGTGGGGACAATGCCAAGCCCGAAATGAATTTACGAATCCATACTGCCTCCTTTCGATGCTCAAAAGCAGAGATATATGCAACATCGGTAGATGAGGTTGCAAAAATACATAGTCATCTGAGTAAACTTTCCGAATACTTGTTTCAAATTCACATAATTGTGAAAGATTTGAATAATAAGATGAGTGTCTTATTGTTCACGTGCATACTATTGCAAGAGTCATAGTATGGACAAGGTAATAGTACCTTTTATAGGGTATTTGAAGTTAACAACATACCTATCTCAGACAGTCATCTTTACAGTTTCTTAAAATGTAAAGTATTCTCATTCTTTAATGTGTTACGCAACAATGCTCTTAGCTGATCATATCTAGTTAGTAGATTTATCATAAAAGATGAAATCCTTTTTCAACTAGAATTGATTATTCTCTAGCATCAGTTGACACATACAACGCTATGCTTTATAATTCGTAAACATTTGTTTTAACAGTCATGTAATCACTCTCAATTAGATACTGTTGTTGTTAGCTCGTCTTGCTATCGTGCAAAAGTAACAACCAGTCACATACACAATATAATATATATACATGATGAACCCTTAGTTAAAAAAACACAAGGTTTCCATCCATGTACTAAATTATCTCAAGTGAAATATATCATTTAAGACTTGCTTCAATGACATATTGCATTTGTGTTGGACTTAATTTCCGCATACGTTTATCTTAATAAACATTTATTCCAAGGTCGTTTGTTTTATCCTAAATTCCCAAGAGAAGTTTCATTCCAATCTTAAGGATTAATATCTAGCTTATGTGGAATGATACTTTCAATATGTCATACAACATTTGAATTTAAGAAAACAACATGGTGCTCCCACTCAATGTCAGATGTACTCAGGAGTTATCTTAATTTAATCAGAATCATATTGTAATTAATTCAAGATCTCAGCTCCTAGATGCATGATCCAATCCACACTTGGATTCTTTCATCTTGTATACTATATAAAGATTATATAGACTTTTAACCCCTTTTGATTACACACCGTCCTCGCAAATGTAATCATTAAAGAAAGAGTCTTAAATCTTAATTGCCATATTTCAAATAGACTCATAACCCTTTATGATTACACATCGTCCTCGCCAAGGTAATCATCCAGGAAAGAGTTATGAACCTTAATTTGACTTATTTAAGATTCAAGAAATCATGTATGACAATTAGATATCTTTATATAATTAATACGTGCAGAAAAGAAAGATTTAATCATAGTCAATTGCTTGAGTAAGATCAAAATTCTTATCATCAGTCAGGCATTAATATGTATACAATTTTGTCCTTATGAGCCTTTCTTCAAAAGAAACTCATTCTAACCTCACAGGTTTACTTTTTGGTAAAAGATCAATCAAGCTCAAAACTTGATTGCCTTTTAAGGACTGCATCTTATCATTCATAATTCTAAGACCTTTATCAGATTCAAGATGTGATAATGTATCTTAGCAATTAGCAGGTTTGAAATGATCCTCTAATTTATATTCCTCAGCATTGATATTACAATATCAATCAAGTGATGATGCATCCTTGCGGATTTATGAATGTGAGTTCTTATATACGTTGGTTCGACATTTCCATGTTAAACCTTAGTGTGACATTAACAAGTGGATTTAGAAGGTTATGTATTTTGTTCTTGAATATCTTCAAGATTTTTAGGTGCTCCCACTTACTTTTGTAAGTAGAGAAAATTCTCTAAATACTAAGTATTTAAGCAACAATAAATTTTACTTAAATGGGACAACAAAATGCATTTTACAGTTCTTATCTCTAGCTTGTTAATAATATGCTTCATAAGATATTAACAAATTTAGAACTTTAATCAAAACATAATGGGATTTATCTCAATCCAAAGATGATGTCTTGATTACCTTCTAGGTTGGAATTATTTTGAGTGTATTCATGACACACGCAAAATTCTAACCTTGATTGATTTTGGAGGTAGAGTCATTTAAGTTATCAGAAATCAAACAATATAAATATAGTTTGTTTTAACACATTAGACACAACATAATAATGTGGTATTTATGAGTATTGGAATTGTGAGACTCCATCAAAATTCCATTAGATAACTTAATTCTCTTTAGGTCAAATACTTGTCAATTGGGTCAAGCCAAATTGAATACACAGTATTTTAAAACCAAGAGCATGCTATAATGTATATTTCTTGAATTAAGCAAGAACTCTATGTTCATGTGTATACAAGAAGACAGAACAATTCAAGAATTCCATATTCTTGTATTTACAAGAAAACAGAACATGACAAGTATACATTATAAGTCTTTGAATAATTGAAGGACCTTATGTTAACTCTACGTTCATGTGTTTCAAGAAAACAGAACATGTAAAGTTATACGTTACAAGTCTTCGAATAATTCAAGGACATCATGTTAATGTGTTAACAAGAAGACATAACAATTTTACTACTTACTTTATGTTATTAGTCATTGATAAATTCAAGAACTTTATAATTATGTCTTAGCAAGTAAACATAATTATTCTAACTAAAGTAATCATGAACGCAAACTCTTGAGTTGAATAGTAATTTCAAGTTAATTTCATACTTCAAAATCATGATTATATAATTTAACCATAAGTCTATTGACTAAAACAAGTAGTCAAAATATTGAAGTAGCCAATAGTATATTTTTGACTTTTAATGTAATAGGGCAACAAACATCTTGATGTTTAAGTCCTAGTAGATTGATTAGCTTCCTCACCTTGCGGTCAAGAGAAACCAATAATCATATTGTTATATGTTGTTCCTTGTACACATTTAAGATTTCTCCTACTTGTGTACGGGACAACATTATCTAAGGTAAACAAACAATACGACAAGCGCGCAATTGTATAAACAATATGATAGTGTCATAGATATTACATGTAGATTTCAAACTATAATGTTTAATAAGGAATTGTGGATTATTATTCTATAGATAACATTTCGGAAAGCAACCTCAGATATGGAACTTGTTATCATATAAAATAAAATGCAATCTTACTTAAACATGTGTTTGTTCATATTCGGAAAGTAATGAATTATTTCAAAGCAAGTTAGAAATAATATGGGCAACTATTAAGGAAATAAATCTTGTAGCTCCCACTGAATTTGACACCATTACAAGAATGTCATTTCAGTAATAAAAATGCAAAACTCCCACTGGATTTGTCAACATTGTAAGTGTTACATCACCAGTAGAAATCAAATAGCAATTTATTTACTTTCCTATTCTCTTAGAATGCCTACAAGTAGCAATGTACTTAAGTATTGTGCAGAGAATATGAAATTCTATTTGCGTAGATGAGGGACTAGCCATTCATGCTCTTATTTAACTTGAATATTAAGCATGCAATTCCTCCAATATCGTCTGCATAGCCACAAGGGTATTTAGCACCTTAAGGAATAAAATGAGTCTAAGAAAAATACCCAGCGGATATGCTAGTAATTTCTTTGCTCATTGCGGTTTAAACTCATACATCGTGACAAGTGCAAGATGTCATATATTTTGGTAGCTATAGACAAAATGTTCTCTAGTTACTCAAAATATTTTATCTTTCAATTATTTCAAAGCCGAAAAGAAGGGTAATGAAAGACAATGAGAAATGAGTTTAATGTAATTGATAATTTTCAATTATAATCCTATCTTATTCTTGTCAACCAATGAGTATAGATAGAAGTAATGTCTCACTCTTCTTACTAGGAAAAGAGACTGTTTGTCTTTTGAAGAAAAACAAACTTTCGTTTACGAATTATGTTGCAAAACACAATTAAACAGAACATAGAAAGTTCAATTTAGTATTTTCGATAATTAAATTCTTAATAGAATTAACTACCCAATTAATTTACTAATTAAGACTAAGATCCAACTTGACCTCCTACTTGTTAACCAGAGGTCTGACCAGTGAGAAAACAAGTAGGGCAAGAGGTAAGCGACGAGCGTTAATTGCAATTAATGCAACTCTTAGATTTATGATACTTGTCAAAAACATTAGTCAGCATGTAATAATGTTTGAGAGCATGTTTAGTATCATCTTATGCCTCGGGTCCAGGGTCTGACCAAGAGACTCGAATTAAGTCGACCAAACGAGAACGTGTAAAAATCGTCAAAGGTCTGACCAGTAGGCGAAATTCACCATGGGTTGGTAGGGGTCCAGGGTCTGACAAAGAGACTCAAACCAAGTGCACGTGTTCTACGGTTGGATGGCATAGACTTAAAATTTTCAAAGGGGTATGCACATAAATGTGTTAAAAGCGTGTACAAAGAAGCATGCAAAACAACTTTGTATCACTGATTTTAAAAACCTTTAGTAATGACACTGTAGTGACATGCCATGGTTCACGGTAACTCCAATCGAACGCACAAAGAAGCGGAGAAACAGGTCAGCGCGAAGCATATTAAAAACCTTATTTCTTTAGGGAATTACGTAAAAACAACCCGCCTTAAACTTCTCTTAAAGTTTGTTCTAGTGGATGAGCCATACTTCCCATGAGTCCATAGCGTCCAGTTTTTAAATCAAGAAAAACTAGTTTCATTAGTTTAACGTCTTATTAATTTTTTTACAAAAACAGTTTTCCACGAAACAAATGGTTGGTCACTATGAGCATGCATTAGGCGTGTAAAAAATTAATAGACTACATAAACATCATCTTTTTAGACATATGGCATATTTAATTAGGCGCGTAAACAATTAGACATTAAATAATCATGCATACTGAGATTCATAATACAAAAGATGACATTAAGCATACTAGTAAACATGTAAAAATCCAAGTTCTCTCGCGAGTCTTCCCCAAATGGAGAACCATAAGACCCTCGCTAGGTTTTCTGCTAAACTACCTAGATCGGCCCATTCACCACATATTGTGATTGAGTGGGTCTTATAGCCGGAATAGACATAAATTAAAAAAGAATCAAATAAGCTAAATTAATAATTTTAATTTTCCCTTTTAATCCTATATTAACTTTTAATAGAATTCAAGATCAAGATCTACAGATTTTATTTATTTTATGGCAAGAATCTAATATTATTGTCATATTTTACTAGTAAAACATAAATAAAATTTCTAACGCAGCAGATCATGGCATATGTTTTAATAATAGGCATATAAACAAGGCGTATAATTAAAACAAAAAAACGTGTAACCCATAAAGCTAAAACGAGTTGGCTCGTGATGCCACTGTTGGCTCTAAGGTCTAGGTAACCAAGTAACTACGAGTACGCAGCGGATTGGATCTAGTAATAGCATATGGTTAACACATAATAAAAGGTAAATAGAAAGCGTACCTCTCAGCAATTCGATCTTGAAAATAAATAAGTGATTAAAACAATCACCTCTACGGTTGCTCACACAATCACGTCAACCGAACACGTTAAGTTTGCTAGACTTAAACTTCACAAACGAACAACCTTTGTATAATATCCCGATTACCAAGCAAACTCTTGAATTAGTAACCGAAAAAACCAAGAACCGAATTAGGGATTCAAAACCCTAATTGTACCGAAAATCAAAACAAACCCTTGATGGGTATTATGGAATTCGGCTGGAAACCAAAAGAAAGAACACGAAACGATTTTCTGTTGAAGGTTTTATGAGAGAGTTAGGCACATGGAATGAATAAGGATGAGGAGTATTTATAAGCATGATACCCTAGTTGTGATAGTTATAGAAGACCAAAAGTCCTACAATTATCACAAGCCTTTTCCTTGTCCTTGTAGCACACAAAAACCTTCTCATTATCCCTCATAAGAACCGGCCACCTTGGGGAGTCCTTGGGGTTTGGGTTTTGTTCATTCTAGTCCTTGGTTTATATTAATGTGAAGTATAAAACGTGTTCTCCGTGTATTAACGTGTGTGCCCCCAATAGGCTCACATATTCATAATATATAAATGTAATCCGACTACCAATATCCAACAATTATCTCATCTTGGTGGCTGGTTATTTGTGTCCTAGGATAGGTGATAGTCTTGTCTCTACACATAAGAACATAACAAATATTCTCTATATATTGAACTTTACACTATTCTGATTTGCTTGGATATGCAGCGAATAAAAATATCATATAGATGGGAAAGATTGATAGCATTCTTGTGAGCTTCAGTGTGAAAATGCAAGATGGACTTATTTTTTTAGTTTCCGTTTGTTTAGGATATAAAATTTGGCATTCTTTTACAAATTATAGATATTCACAGTCCACATCGGTGCTGTTTATTGATGTATTATTGATTTTTTTCGACAACTTTAGAATGTCAAAGTCAGCAAAGGCTGTAGTAGCATCCATTAGAGTGTGAGTCTTATATCTGATACAAGGTGAAGGGAGCTTATAAAGGTTCATTCTTATCCTTTCGTCTTTGTAGTTTTTATTAATATCGATTCTAAATAAAGTTTTATTCTTTCTGGTATGTTTATAGGACTGCACTCTTGAAGATCAATGTATGCTAGATTGACACAATCATACGAATAATACAACTTACTGCAGTCGTTAAATCAATTCTGAAGTTTCATGAGAATCTAGCTAATTGATATCTGGCGTATGTTCCCTGGTCTTTGACTTTTCCTACGGGTCAATACGGTTTGGATTGGGTTGAGGCGACTTACTTTCTTGACAGTCTTCATTTTAGTTGTTTGGGAGTCGATTTGCTACTGGTGTATCTTGGCTTCCTCATGTCTGTTTGGCGGGTTTGAACCCTAAGTTGACGGTTATGAGAAATGTATGTCCTAGCTACCTAGAGCTTCATCCAAATACATCTGGTTTTCACTTTGGTCTGTATTAAGAAGTTTGCCATTTGTGGAATGCACTCTGCTCACATTCTTACCTTAGAATACCCCCAATCGTGGGATAAACTGGATGTTGTTTTGCTATTAAATGACATACAAAGTCACAAATTCCAAATAAGTAAAAATGATCTACTTGAGATCAGTTAGGTTATCCGGTTATTCGGTTTATTCAATTGTTTAGTTTGGTTATTTTAAAAAAAAACAAACCTCTGAAAGCCGAATTTAAATTTGGTTTGCTTTTTGAGTTGACCTGAATAACTCGAATTACACTATTATATTTTTCTAAACTTTAATTATATAGTTTTTTAGCAAAAAGAAAATTATTTCAAACATAAAAAGTATTTTTTTATATTAGGATAAAATTTTAATGGCCTTTATGTATATATATAAATATATAAAATATATATATTTATATAAATTTGATTTTCGGTTCGGATGGCCAAAATCATATCCAAACCAAAAATCGATTTTTTTAATTCGGTTCGATTTAAAAAAAAAAATCAATTTATTCGGTTGTTACCCGAACAATGCACACCCTGACATAAGCACATAACCAAATGGCTATTTCCAGCAACTATAATTTAACACATGTTACAATGATATTGCATAAAACATTAATGCCACATCCACATGACGATGTCCATCCACTAAAACACATGCTTTTGAGCATAACATCTTGAATCCAAAGTGCAACTGGCTTATTCAATTCAAAACTAAATTCATATCAAAAATTAAATCCACAATAGTATTATTAATTTTGATTCAATTGTTGCAATGAACAAATGTTTGTAACATCTATATCAATTTCGTTTTGGGACATCTTATAAAAGGTTGCATCTTTTTATGGCTATTTAGTTTCTTGTTATACATTGTTATTTCAAATCCACATTTATTTATCACTGGTGATATTACAATGTGTGTGGTGATAAGAGTGAAGTCATGGGTGAATCTTAGTTAATAAAAGTTCACATTTATTTATCACTAGTGATATTACAATGTCAGGTGTGAATCTTAGTTGATAAATGTTATATTTATCAATGGTGATATTACAATCTCAAAGGTAATAACATAGACATGTACAAATGACCATCACAACGACACATTACTTGCTTTTCCTCTTTTATTACCGATCACTTTCTAAGTTTTATTTCTGTTGTTAACTTGTTTAGTGAAAAAGGTTACCGATAATCATATGTTTTTCATACTTAATAAGTAGAACCTGTAACCGGGTTCATTTTTCGTTAATATTTCTTATGTGTATAAAGCATCTGAACTAACGTAGATAACTGTTGACGAATAGCAATCATTCATAACATATCTGGTAAAGAGTTTAACACTTAAAAATACTTCGTCGCAACGCGCAATCGTTGTCACCCTCGTTATATTACATGTCTAATATCACTTGTGATATTTCATAAACATAGTTAATGTCTAATATCACTTGTGATATTTCAGAAATAAACAAGTATGTTTTTTAACCTTTAATATCACATGTGATATTTTATTTATTTGTATATTATATATATATATTATCACACATGTGTTTTCTAATATTTTTATACTTTTCAGGCACAAAAAATGTTTTACTGTCGGTTCAGGGTTGCTTAAAAATAAAACTTTGCTTAAAAGTTGTGTTCTTTTTTAGACTTTTTAACATCTAATCAATGTTATCTATCACTTGTGATATTATACTCTTAGTAGGAATAAAAGGGTTAAGCCTTTTTAAGTAAATTCTTATTTTGCTTAAAATCAATGCTAAGTTAATGCAACACTTGTTTGATTTTGAAAATACGTCAAGTTTCTATTTTCATAGTTTGCTTCTTTTTTATTCAAATTGATATTTGTAAGTGACACTTGTTTATCACTTATGATATAATATTGTATCAAAGTTTAAAAGTATTTAAATGGTCTGTCTTACTTTAAAGTAATATCACAGTTGATATAGCCAGACATGAATAATGTCTACTTTTTTTATTTTATTGCTTTATCACCTATGCTATTACTCATATTTAAAATACCAGAATCAGTGTTACATTCTATTGTTTTATCACATGCGATATTACTCATATGTAAAATACCATAATTAGTGTCACATTATATTGCTTTATCACATGAGATATTACTCTTAAGTGACTTAGAACGACAATTTAAATACTCTTCATCTTCCTTACGATGTTATATCACAAGAGATAAATGTCGCTTACAAATACCAAAATGAATAAAAAAATAAGCAAACTATGAAAATAAAAACTTGACGTAGTCTTAAAATCAAACAAGTGTTTGCATTACTTTTGATTAAAATAAGAATTCGCCTAAAGATGCTTAACCCTTTTAATCCTACTAACAATATAACATCACAAGTGATGGATAACATTAAATACATGTTAATAATTTCAAAAATAATTACAATTAGTGTCACATTATATTGTTTTATCACTTGTGATATTAATCATATGTGGAATACCATAACTAGTGCCATGTTATATTTCTTTATCACATGAGACTTTATTTTATTTATTTATCATTGGTGATATTACAATGTCAGGGATAATAATTGTTAAGCCACAAGTGAATCTTAGTTGATAAAGGTTATATTTATCATCGGTGATAATACAATCTCAGGGGTAATCAATGTTAAGCCATGAGTGAATCTTAATTGAAAAAAAGTTATATTTATCACCGGTTATATTATAATATCAGGGGTAATCAGTGTTAAGCCATAAATAAATCTTAGTTACTAAGGCTTTGAAGGCGGATTTGGTAAGTCTGAAGACTAATGTTGTTTTTAAATAGTCTAAGAATATCACATGTAGTAAAGAAAAGTTATGTATATACCACTTGTGATAATACACCTAGTGGTTAGAGGTTTGGAGTTTTTGGTATAGGGTTTAGAGGTTAGGGGTTTAAGGTTTTTGGTATTGTGTTTAGTGGTTAGGGGTTTAGGATTTTTGGTACAGATCTTAAAGTTTATGTATATATCATTTGTGATATTATACCTAGTGGGGTTTAGGGTTTAGGTATAAAGTTTAGTGGTTAGGGGGTTTAGGGTTTTTTTGGTATATGGTTTAGTGGTTAAGGAAAGGGGTTTAGGGTTTTTGGTACCGGGTTTAGAGGTTAGGGGTTAGGGTTTAGTGGTTAGGTGTTTAGGATTTTTGGTATATGGTTTATTGGTTAGGGGCTTAGGATTTTTGGTATAGGTTTTAAAGTTAATGTATACATCAATTGTGATATTATACCTAGTGGTTAGGGGTTTAAGGTTTTTGGTATAGGGTTTAGTGGTTAGGGGTTTAGGGTTTTTGGTATAGATTTTAAAGTTTATGTATATATTCACTTGTGATATTATACCTAGTGGTTAGGGATTTAGGGTTTTAGGTATAAGGTTTAATGGTTAGGGGTTTAAGGTTTTTGGTATATATTTTAAAGTTTAGGTATATATCACTTATGATATTATACCTAGTTGTTAGGGGTTTAGGGTTTTTGATATAGGGTTTAGTTGTTAGAGGTTTAGGGTTTTTGGTATAGATTTTACGTATATATCACTTGTGATATTATACATAGTGGTTAGGGGTTTAGGGGTTTTATATAAGGTTTAGTGGTTAGGACTTTATGGTTTTTGATATAGGGTTTAGTGGTTAGGGATGGGGGTTTAGGGTTTTTGGTATAGGGTTTAGCGGTAAGTGGTTTAGGATTTTGGTACAGGGTTTAGTGGTTAGGTGTTTAGAGTTTTTGGTATAGGATTTAGTGGTTAGGGGTTTTGGTTTTTTTTGGTATAGGGTTTAGTGGTTAGGGGTTTAGGGTTTTTGGTATAGTTTTTAAAGTTTATGTATACATCATTGTGATATTTTTTTTGAACGGCGATTTATTAAAACACTAGCAAGGAGCTAGATCAAACAAGAACAATATAAGGGTTTTTAAGCCAATCGTCCCACTTGAACGGCGCTTTACATATGAATTTACACCAATAAAAAGAACTAGAAACTAAATTATCAAATACCAACGCCTTTTTAGGGATCTTCTTATCAAACAGAAACTTGTTGCGAAAGTTCCACATATACCACCACAAACCATAGTATACACCCTCAAGAACGCCTTTGAGATTGGATTGAATCCGAATAGAAACCAACCAAACTTGCCATTCCTCGTAAGAATTCACATCCAAATAGTCGATATTCCACCAAGAAGATATCTTACGCATAATCTGTCTCACTACAACGCATTGAAAGAAAATATGGTTTGTCGATTCCACACCGGCATTACAAATGGGACAAACAATCGAATCAATATCCATTCCACGACGAGAGATATTAAAACGCGTTGGGAGCGCGTTAGATTTGACTTTCCAAGCTATGATATTCACCTTGATTGGCACGGATTTAACCCACCTAGTCGGCAAACTAACATCCTGAAACCGATTCCCATCAATCTCCTTTTGAATTGAAGCCATCGAAAAGACCCCATCACTTTCTAACGTCCAAACATAACGATCTTCGCAAGGCACTAGAGTAGTCATCCGAGAAATCTCAACCAAAGAGTTAAGTTGCATCTCTTCAATTCCACTTCTCGCTTTTCTTCGAAATGAGTTATCTAAACTTGACGCATTCAATTTTGAACTAACAGTAGCATTCTTATTCAACTCAAGAGCGAACATACGTAGGAACAGCTCTTTAATGACACCGCCTTCATACAATTTGTCGACCCAGAACCGCGTGTTCTCCCCATTCCCCAGCTTCAATCAGATGTAATCTGCAACATTAATACCCTGACCTTGTAACACCCTTACTTCGTGAACTATCGATGTCCAGCAGGTTCGAACTCCACCAGAAACATCCTTGTTCAAATTCCCTTGTGATATTATACCTAGGGGTTAGGAATTTAAGGTTTTTAGTATGAGGTTTAGTGGTTAGCGTTTATGATTTTTGGTATAGATTTTAAAGTTTATGTATATATCACTTGTGATATTATACCTAGTGGTTAGTGGTTTAGAGTTTTTGGTATATGGTTTAGTTGTTAGGGGTTTAGAGTTTTTGGTATAGATTTTAAAGTTTATGTATATATCAATTGTGATATTATACCTAGTGGTTAGTGGTTTAAAGTTTTAGGCATATGGTTTAGTGGTTAGGGGTTTAGGGTTTTTGGTATAGATTTTAAAGTTTATGTATATATCATTTGTGATATTATATCTAGTGGTTAGGGGTTTAGGGTTTTTGGTATAGGGCTTAGTGGTTAAGGGTTTAGAGTTTTTGTTATAGATTTTAAAGTTTATATATATATATCACTTATGATATTATACCTAGAGGTTAAAGGTTTAGGGTTTTTGGTATATGATTTAGTGGTTAAGGGTTTAGGATTTAGGGTTTTTGGTGCAATATCAGTGATTGATAACGTATGAAAACGAAAAAAACCGTTTGATAACTGCCGAAAAAGTCTCAAGACAGTAGAAAATGTCTGAACACAGACAAAAACCTTCAAAAATAGACTAAAACTTGCGAAAACGGACAAAAACGTACAAACGAACGTAAAAACAAAAAAAAACATAAGAAGACGGACGAAAACGTAAGAAAACGTATGAAAATGGACAAAAACGTGTGAAAACAGAAGAAAACGTGTGAAAACAAAAGAGAACGTGCTAAAACAAAAAAAATATGCGAAAACAAACAAAAACGTACGATAACAGGCGAAAACGCGCAAAAACGCACTAAAATGTATGTAGACGTGTGAAAACGTACGAAAACGCGCGAAAATGTATGAAAACGCGCGAAAACGTACGAAAACGTGCAAAAACGAACGAAAACATAGAAACGAACGCAAAAGTACAAAAATAAACGATAACGGTAAAAAACGGACAGAAATGTATGAAAACGAACAAAAATGTTTGAAAATGAAAGCAAACGCGAAAACATACAAACGAACAAAAACATACAAAAATAAACAAAAACGGACAGAAACGTATAAAAATGAATGGATACGTCTGAAAACGACCGGAAATGTATGAAAACGGACGAAAACGAACAAAAAACGTGCGAAAACGAAAGAAAATGTGCGAAAACAGAAGAAAACGTGTGAAAATAGACGAAAACGTGCGAAAACGGACGAATGCATACAAAAACGGACAAAAACGACCAAAAACGGATGAAAACTTGTGAAAACGGAGGAAACCAAAAGAAAACACGCTAAAACGAAAGAAAACGTGCGAAAGTTGACGAAAACAGAAGAAAACTTGTGAAAACAGACAAAAACGAGCGAAAACAGACAAAAACGAGCGAAAACATACAAAAAGGTGCGAAAACATGCGAAAACACGCGAGAGCATAAGAAAACTGGCAAACACGTCTAAAAATGGACGAAACGAACGAAAATGTACAAAAACGTGCGAAAGCGGACGCAAACGTATAAAAACCTAAAAAACCTAAAAACTTTTAAAAAAGTACAAATTGTCAAAAAAAGTCAATTAAGTGCAATTTAGGCAAGATTTGTCAAAAAAACGAACGAAAACCTGCGAAAATAGACGAAAACATGGGAAAATGCGTGAACGCTGGCCAAAAAACGCGAAAGCTTGCCGAAAATCTCGAAAGCTGGTCAAAAAGCGCAAAAGCAGGCGTAAACCCGCCAAAGCTGGCGTAAACGCGCGAAAGCTGGCGTAAACGCGCGAAAGCTGACGTAAACGCACGAAAGCTGACGTAAACACGCGAAAGCCGGCTTAAACACGCGAAAACTGACAAAAACGCGCAAAAGCTGACGAAAACACGCGAATGCCAGCGGAAACGTGAGAATATCGGCGAAAAAGCGCGAAAGTTGACGAAAACGCTCAAAAGCCAACAAAAATGCGCAAATGCGGACGAAAGCTTAAGAAAATGTCCAAAAACGGACGAAAACGTGTAAAAACGTGTGAAAACGAAAGAAAACGTGCGAAAGCAGACGAAAACAGAAGAAAAAGTGTGAAAACGTATGAAAACGTGCAAAAACGTAAGAAATCGTGCGAGAACATAAGAAAACATGCGAGAACGTCTAAAAAGAATGAAAACGCGCGAAAATAGGAGAAAACAGACGAAAACACGTGAAAGCGTACGAAAACGTGCGAAAGCCGACGAGAACGTATGGAGTATAAGAACGTAAAAAAACGTAAAAAACGTTAAAAAACGTAAAAACGTAAAAAAAACCTAAAAAATGTCAAAAAGGTTAATTAATTGCAATTTGGGGAAAATTTTGTCAACTCTACAAATAATGAGGGAGTGGTTAGTGTGAGTTTAGTAAACTTACACTTTTGGTCCCTCCATGTTTTTTTTAATCTTAAATCTTGTCTTTTTAATCTAATGAAATGGATGGTCTAGATTTGTCTCTTGGTATGTAAAGAGAAACTAGTATGCAAAATAACTCACATCTATCATCTAAACATACATCACTTAAATCTGAAATCTTTGTTCGAGGGAGCACATTTCGATAATTTTTAAAAACTACACTACAAATTGGTTTTTAGAGGGAGAAATTACGAAAAAAGCCATATATTTTAAAAAATTTACACTGCAATTTTTTTCGCTAGGGGGGCACTTACCCCCGGGCCCCTTTCCTATCTCCGCCATTGACTTAAAGTGAAAGGCGCAGTTGCACCCGATAACTATTATAGTCAACATGTATCATATAACACTCCTATAACATAAACACAATTCCTAATAACATTCTTATAACACACCACAAAAAAAGTATCCACTAACTGTAAAAAAAATGCATAACGACCGTGAAGCAATTGGCGAACCCGCCTATAATACAAAGGGGCGGTGCAGTGGACGGATCACACGCCATAGACGGTTTTGACCACCTATGGTGCCGCCGTGCTAGACTGGTCATGCCGCCATGATGGCGTTATAGGTGTCATCGCCGTCACGTTCAGTTCATTATCGTTTTTGGTATTTTTTATTTTAAGACCAACTACTAGTGTTTGCGTATGTTTTCTTGTTCGTGTGTGTTTTGTCTGCTATGTGTGTTTTGTCAACTGTGTGTACATGTGTGTATGGGAGATGATGAAGTTTGTTTGTTTCTTTTTTAATTTTTAACCTCTTCGGCTTATTTGATTTTCAATTTTAGTCTTTTATGGTCTACTAACACCATTAGTTATTGGTTTGTTATATCGTACTTTTACTATTGTTATAACTCGTATTTTTAGTCTTTTATGGTCTACTAACACCATAAGTTTGTTTGTTTAAGTAGATTGGTTTTCACCATATTTCCGTCATTGAATCTTTTGAGTCAGCTAATTTGTGATTTACTTCTATGTTCTGTTTTCTATTACAGGGGATAATGATTCATGAATAAAAGAAAGAAGACGGTGAACGATTATATTGAAGCTCATTTATTTGATTCTTCACGGCTCCAGATGTGAATGAGCAAGTCACCCTTCTTAGTTGCACCAATGACAGGTTTGGTTTTTAAATACCAATTTCAGCTGATTGTGGATTTTTTATATCGTACTATTGCAAAACTTCATTTTTGTTTGTGTACACTGTCATGAATTTGGAATATGTGCAACTATTTATTTATTCTATGATTTGAAAGTCTCATAAATAACGCTCCATTTTGTGTTATCAAACATATATACGTAGTGACTTTCCTTAATAAAATACTTAGTTCGATCTTGAGAACCTGGATAATTCAGTTGCAGGCCGCTCATATATTACGAAAATATAAGAATAGGCTACGAGTTTAATAATTTCCACAGAACTCACTACACTAAACTAGCGAATTTGTCTACATTCTAAGAGCACATGGTGAGGGTACATTATTGGGCATAACGTACCTTATCGATGCTATAGGTTTCGGCCCCACCATGGATTTCTATGTTTGTGCGTGTAGTGTTATATTAGTTGTTTCGATTTGAGAATACAGTTGAACTTATGGAATAAATAGGATTAAAATTTATCATCCTATGTTCTATCAACAATAAATTTTTTGCTGCTACATTTTCAGTGAACATTAACTTACCTTCACAGTCACAAACTCACAATGCATATCTACTTATGTACTCTATGTAATTTGCTTCCATAAAGCACCTATTGATGACATGTTTTATCTTACAGTAGTTATTAACCGTTTTCTAGGAATATATTAATACTATTCTTTTATGCAACATAATATTCAAACTTTCTAACTGAAGTTAGTTAATTGAAACTAAATGTAGATGTGTTGTGATGATTGTTCGGATTGAAATGGAACTGCAACAAATGATTCAGCGTGGCGTTAAGAGTAAGCTGCTACACATCACAGGTACACCACCCGTATCCAATTGCTTCACATGTGCTACTTCATTGGTCATTGGAATTCTCCTCCTTTTCTGCTTATGTGCAAAATTATAAAAATTAATTGTTGACATCAACTCTGAAGTTGCGAACAGACCAGATGGGTATCGGTGTGGATGCAACAAAGGTTTTGTGGGCACCCTATATCTTGATTCAGGCTGCCAAGGTCAGTCTTATAAGATATTATTCGTTGACGTGTATGACTATTCTGTTTTTGAGTATTTGGATATAGCCAAACTTCGGTTGCGTTAAGGTGTTTAGGACTCTTGATTCACATGTATCGTGTTTTAATAATATAAGTTGTTTAAGGGAATATCCAAACACTCCTTAGGTCCATACCTGTATATGTGGCAACAATTGTTTTGGAGCACCAACCTAACAGTGAGTCCAATTTTCTTTTTTTATATCATATCACAGATTCATTCATTCTAATCAGATACCATATATTTTAAGATAAGAAATAAGATGTGATATATGTATATGTTTGTAACATCTTACATTATATTTATATTCTTTTACGTGGTTGCACTTTATGTAAAAGCCCGATGAACAATTGAACATACCACATTATGCTCTGTTCGGAATGTATGGCAACTACCTTTTACTTGATGCACAATGTTTTAAGATAAGAACAGAGCAGGAGTCGGTCGTTTATAAGGAAACTATATGTCGCCTTATGTCGAGCAACAATGCCTCATGGGTTAAAAATGTTGGATTGTATGTCCAAGTTCATAACTAATTGGTAAGACTGTCATCAAAAGTAGAGTCTTTTTTGGGTTGCCCTCAATGAACTGTAAAGAAAAAAAATAAGTAACAAGCCTTGGGATGGTTTTTGGGGATGTCCACATCGCCGAAAAGAGTAAACCCAAACCCTTCCTTTTGGATATAAATAGAGGGGTATGCCAAGATCTTTATTGCTCATTCCTTCTTTCTTATTCCTACTCCTTGTAAGAGTCTTTTGTGTAACGGGACCCTAGGAGTTCGAATTCGGATTCTTTTTCTTTGGTTCGTGGGTGTGAGCTATTAGAGGTACTCTTGTTTGGGTACTTGCCTCCAAGTTCGACCAAGGTGGTCCCCGTGTAAGAAATCCGATTTTCTCAAAGGTTAGTATTTTCTTATTTATTTATTTATTCATTTATTTTTTTTATGTTGCTTTTAGTTAATTAGGTTTAGATCCTTTAGGGTTTAGTTCCCTTCTTGCCCTAGATTAATTGTTATTTCCGCTGCGTGTTAATCTAGTTAGGGAATAGAAAACCCATCAGTGGTATCATGAGCATTAGCCTAATTCTATTAGCACTTAAATAGTAGATTATTAACATGTGATAAGTATAAATAATTGAATTATATGTTATCGACTTGTGATCATAGAATGTTAATATGAATTTACATTTTAGAACCTTATATTTTGAACTGTTTAAAATATACCCCTGAAATTTTAAAATGTTTAAAATAGAACCTGAAACTTTAAAAATGTTTAAAAGAAACCTTATACATATTATAATTGCTATATTATATATGTATCATTAGATCTAAATACATCGTTAGTCAATTGATAAATCGGCTCACCCATAGTGAACAAACTATAAGAGAAGTTTAAGGCGGGTCGTTTTGCTTCCCTAAAGAAGTCGGGTTTTTAATATGCTTCGCGCTGACCCGCTTCTCCGCTTCTTTGTGCGTTCGATGGAGCTACCGAGAACTTTTGATAGGATGATGTCTATATTAAAAGTATTAATATAAAAGTACTAAAACAAAATTCCCGTTTTAGATATAGAAAATGTGAATAGTATGCTAACCCATGAAAATCGCACATCTTTCATATGGGCTGTTAATGGAGCGCGTGTGGTTTACCGGCACATTAATAAGAGAACATAAGTGAAAGGTGATGTAGCGCTCGCGATTCTCGAGCTGACTCGAGCCAGGCACCATGCGGAGTTTTGCATGGTTAAATTCACCATCTTATTCATGATCCTCGGCATCCTAGTCATGAATAGTAGATGAGCATATCCAAGATTAACATGCCATTGATCAAAATCAATGAATCTCAAAAGAACTAGGAATTTCATAGAGAATGAAATTGACAAAGACATTGTCTACCTAAAATAAATTTGTGATGTGATTACGGCAACCCTCTTCATAAACAAATCTAAAATATGGATCCTAGCCTTAATTTAAAATTGGGTAATTAATTAAGGAATATTCATGCTAACTAAAATTATTTTATCTTGAAGATGTCTTCTGAAAATGGTGTCAATCCTCCAGCTCCAAATCCCTCACACAACTCAAGCTTCTCTTTACTCTCAGTTCTTGGGAGGGAAAGACTCACCGGTCCAAATTATATGGACTGGATGCGAAACCTTAGGTTCACCCTAAGGTACGAGAACAAAGAGTATGTTCTCGATGAGCAAATTCCCACAATCAATGATAACTCAACCCAAGATGAGATTGAAGCTCATCAAAAGCACTATGATGATGCAAACAAAGTGTCATGCATCATGGCATCTTCCATGAGCCCTGAACTGCAAAAGACTTTTGAATTCACTTGGGCTTATGAAATGAATCAACAGCTGAAAGAGATGTTCCAGGCTAAGGCAAGCAAGGAACGCCTTGATGTAGTAAAATCCCTCATGGCTTGCAAACCGAAACCTGGAGCCTCTATATGTGCTTTTGTCTTAGAGATGAAAGGGTACTTTGATAGGTTGGAATCATTGAACATGGTGTTCGATGCTGAACTTTCTATCAACATAATCTTATCCGGTCTGCCAGCTGATTACAATCAGTTTGTGCTCTCGTATCAAATGAACGGGAAGGAGACCTCAATAATGGAACTTATAGCTTATTACCATAATGATGAACAAGGGATCAAGACAATTGATGTGCCTCTATTCAGCAGATCCTGTGTGAATGTTGGTCACAATGCAAAGAAAAAGAAAGACTTCTCATTTAAAACTTGGAAAGGGATAACGGGCGCAAAATGAAAGTTCGATCGTGGGTCTAAGGAAGAAAAGTTTTGAATTGAGATGTCCTTAATTGGTCGATTCCAAAGGAAGAAGTGTTGGACTTCTACTTGACAACACAGAATAGGGGGCATTGGAAGCGTAGCTTTGCCAAAGTACCCTGAAGGACCTCAAGGACGGAAAGTCGACACATTGGGTGGTCACTCAGGTTGTCATGATTCGAAAACTCCACCAATAAAAAATACTACAAACTTCTGATTCGTGGTGTCTTGGATTACAGGGTGTTGGTACTCACATTTGCACTGTATTGCAGGGTCTAAAGGAAAGTAGAAAGTTGAAGCAGATGGAGAGTCAATTGTCACCGGGAACATGAAAATCACACCTGTGACAAAGATTGGAAAGTACGAGCTCATGCTGAAATCTGGAGTTAGAATAATTTTAAATAATGCTGTTATTCGTCAGAAATGACAAGAAACATCATTTCATTTCTATTGCTTTGTTTAAGGAATGGTTATCAATTTCATTTGACAATGAGAAATGGTGATATTTTGTTTAATTTAACATGGTTGTTTTATGTTTTAAAGCTTCTTCTTGGCAAAGGCATTTATGAAACTTTTGATGTATTGATAAATGGCAATGTGATATTAAATGTTGGGTTCGTCATAATGAGTTATAAAATCAAAATTGTACGCAGTCTTCGTCTTGGGCACATATTCAAGAAACGCATCGCCCAACTCAACAGGATAGAGCGTTGGGAATCATTCGAATTCAAAACAGATGATGTTGCGAGTCTTGCGTATTGGGCAGATGACTAATTCACCATTCACAGGAAACGTGTGAAAGGGTGAAGGATTATTGGGACTTAGTACACAGGATGTGTGTGGACCATTCCAATCAACCACAAAAGATGGAAAACACTACTACGTTACATTTACTGATGATTTCAGTAGATATGGATATGTTTATCTGATTAAACATAAGTCAGATACTTTTGAAGTGTTCAAAAAGTATCAAAACGAAGTAGAGAACCAACTGGGCAGAAAGATAAAGGTACTCCGATCCGATAGGGGAGGAGAATACCTTAGTATCGAGTTTTTCGATCATCTTAAAAACTGTGGTATAGTTTCACAGTTAACTCCTCCTAGAACACCACAACTAAATGGTGTTGCTGAGAGGAGAAATAGAACCCTGTTAGACATGGTTCGATCTATGATGTGTCGAGCAACACTTCCAATAAGCTTCTGGGGTTACGCATTAGAGACAGCCACCCATATCTTAAATCTTGTACCTATCTAGAAGGTCTCGAAGACACCTTTTGAGATGTGGAAGGGAAAACGTCCTTCTCTTGGGCACATCAAAATATGGGGTTGTGAGGTTTTCGTTAGACGAGAAGCTCAGGACAAACTAGAAGCCAGATCTGAAAAGTGTCTTTTCGTCGGTTATCCAGAAGAGTCATTTGGATATTTGTTTTACAAACCCAAGGATAATGTGGTATTTGTAGCTCGAAGAGGAGTGTTCCTTGAGAGAGAAATGATATCTAAAGAGGACAGTGGGAGTAAAATAGACCTTGAAGAAATTCAAGAGTCTGTCGACGAAGAACCTATAGTAAACACTGACTCTCAACAAGAGGTGGTGACACCTGTTGAACCTAATGATGTATCCTTACCCATTCGCAGAACAAGTAGAGTAAGTAAGCCTCCTCAAGATCCTCAGTTCTACTATGGTTTCCATATTGAAAGAGGAACATGATTTAGTGTTAGTTACACTAAGTTGGGAATTGGATGGCCTGCAAATACAAGGAAGCGATGGCAAGCCCTGAGGCTGCTAAGTGGAAGGAAGCTATGAAAAGCGAAATTCAGTCTATGTATGACAACCAAGTTTGGAATTTGGTTGACACTACAACCGGTCTTAAGATGGTAGGTTGTAAGTGGATCTTCAAGAAGAAGACAGACATGGATGGGAAAGTACACACTTATAAACAGCTAAGGTTGGTTGCGAAGGGTTATACTCAAAACATACGGCATTGATTATGAGGAAAACCTTCTCACTAGTAGCTAAAAAATAAGTTAATTTGGATAATTGCTTGCCATAGCTGCATTCATGATTATGATATATGGCAGATGAATGTAAAAACGCTTTCCTTAACAGAAAACTAACAGAGGATGTGTTTATGGCACAACCAGAAGGTTTGAAAATGCAAAGTATCCTAAAAGAGTGTGCAAGCTTCAAAAGGCTATTTATGGACTTAAACAGGCTTCTCGTAGCTGGAATCTCTGCTTCATGAGAAAAGTCAAACAGTTTGGATTTATTCTAGAAGCTAAGATGAGTCCTGTATTATATCAAGTTAGGTGGGAGTGTTGTAGTCTTCATGGTATTATATGTGGATGATATACTACTCATAGGAAACGATATCCCAACATTACAAAGTGTAAAAGATGGTGGGGAATTGTTTCGTATGGAAGATATGGGAGATGCAAAATATATTCTTGGTATATAGATTTACAAGGATAGGTCAAAACGTCTTATAGGACATAGTCAGGGACACGTACTTAGATAAAATTTTGAAATGATTCAAAATGGATAATTCTAAGAAAGGGAATCTACCCTTACATCATGGCATAAAGATTAGTAGTGATCTATGTTCGAAAACTAATGATGAACTGGACAAAATAAGTCGAGTCCCATATGCTTCGGCTATAGGATCGATCATGTATGCCATGACGTGTACAAGGCCTGATGTCTCCTTTGCTCTGAGCATGGTGAGTCGACATCAGCAGAATCCTGGCGAAGGTCATTGGACAGCTGTAAAGAATATTCTTAAGTATTTAAGAAATACTAAAGACAGGTTCTTGGTTTATGGTGGAGAAAAAGAACTCAGAGTGACTGGTTATTGTGATGCTGGTTGGCAAACAGATAAAGATGATAGTCGGTCACAGTCTGGTTGGGTATTCTTGCTAAATGGGGGAGCGGTGACATGGAGAAGTTCAAAGCAAAATACAGTGGCGGACTCCACATGCGAGTCCGAGTATATTGCAGCTAGTGAGGCTTCAAAGGAAGCTATCTGGATGAAGAATTTCATTGGAGATCTTGGAGTTGTTCCAACAGTACAAGACCCCATTGAAATATTCTGTGATAATGAGAGTGCAGTCGCCTTGACTAAAGAACCTAAAGATCACGGAAAGTCAAAGCATATTGACAGAAAATACCATTTTGTTCGAAGCAAAGTAGCAGAAGGACACGTGATTGTGAAAGACATACGATCATAAGATAATCCAGCTGATCCATTCACAAAGGCATTGGCTAAGTCCAAACACGATGAACATGCTAAGAGCATAGGATTGAAAGATAAAATAGAGTTTTAGTTATTAGTTTGAATTTGAAACATTATAAGCAATGATTAATATTGTAGAGGTGAGATCCTCAAAGAACATGACTTAATCAAAGAATAAAACAAGAGATCTTATCCATTGATTTCATTCTCATCCAATGGTTAGAATCCAATCAATCAACCATATATAAACCCCAAAACACCATCTACCCTCATTTAATAAAATTTTCTCTCTCTAAACAAAACACACACCTACAACTCTCTAACCTCCCAACAGTAACAAACACCCCACGCCGGAAACCCAACAACCTACCGCCGAAAACCTAACAACCTCCTGCCAGAAACCCAACAACCTCCCGCCAAAACCCAACAATCTCCCACCGAAACCCAACAACCTCACGTCGGAAATCCAACAACCTCTCGCCGGAGACCCTTAAACCTCGTTGGTGACTCATCAAACCTCGCCAAAAACTGTAACCAACACCTCTATTTCATTCTAACACAACAACCATCTCCGGAAAACAATAACCTCGCCGGAAAACAACAAATCTCGCCGGAAAATGGAGGAGAATCAGTTTGATGATGTTATGGAAGTGATTAAACAGATCGATCTGAACAAAAATGTTGTTGAAGACGATAATGATCTTGAATCTAAGAAAGAAGATGTTATGGAAGAATATGCAGATATAGAAGTTGTTGCAGAAGAAATAACAGGTAAAATCATATGTGATTTTGCTCTCTGGTTGTTTCATTATTCATAAATGGAAATTACATGTGATTTTGCTCTCTAGTTGTTTCATTATTCATAAATGGAAATCACATGTGATTTTGGTGAATCATATGTGATTTTGCTCTCTAGTTGCTTCATTATTCATAAATAGAAATCACATGTGATTTTGGTGAATCACATGTGACTTTGCTCTCAAGTTGTTTCATTATTCATAAATGGAAATTACATGTGATTTTGATGAATCACATGTAATTTTGCTCTGGAGTTTTATTATTCATAAATGGAAATCACATGTGATTTTGGTGAATCACATGTGATTTTGCCCTGTAGTTGTTTTATTATTCATAAATGGAAATCACATGTGATTTTGGTTAATCACATGTGATTTTGGTGAATCAATGTGATTTTGCTATGTAGTTGTTTCATTATTCATAAATGAAAATCACATGTGATTTTGGTGAATGGCATGTGATTCTGCTCTGTAGTTATTTTGTTACTAACAAAAAAAGTTTTTATTTTTTAAGAAATGAATCACATGTGATTTTGGTAAATCACATATGATTCTGTCTGAATCACAAGTGATTGAGTTGTTGTTTTGTCATGAATCTCATGTGATCCTGTCTTTTGATATACAGGCTGTATGAAAACACCAAAAGATAATTCAGATTGGGAGCCTCATATACAAGGAATTCATATACCAGTTGAGAGGATGTACATTAATGTAGAAAGAAGTAAATCACACGTGATTATGTTTTGTTGTGTTTTGTTATGGGAAAATGTAAATCAAGTATGATTTTTTCTTTGTTGTTGTAAACTAAATCACTTGTGATTAAGTTTTGATCTAGAAATAACAATGATAGAATATTAGGTTTGTTAATTACCTGAAAGTATGAACTATTAATTTGCTATGAGATTCTTTTATCAAAAACACATGCGATTCCTGTGTGAATCCCATGTGATCGGTGTGTGAATAACATGTGATCCATGTACATGGTAAATAAAACTCAATACGAATCACATGTGATTTGTACAACATTTGATAATTGACAAAATGTGATTTTGTACAAAATCACATGTGATTTGTCTCAAAATCACATGTTGTACACACCATACTTTTGGGGTTAGTTATCCATGTCGCTTATTCATATCAGCCTTAGTTTATTCTGTTAGGAAAATATTGTAAACAGACTTAATACTGTTAGTATTAAAGTTAAGTCTGTTAGTTATAGTTAGTAATGATAGTATAGAAGTTAAGTCTGGTAGAGCAAGTTAAGTCTGCCAGCTTTAACTTAAGTCTGGCAGTATGAAAGTTAATACTGCTTGGTCAGACAGTTAAGTCTGTTTGTAATTTTAGTAATAGTTATCAATTAGCGTTGATTTAGGAAGAGATAAGTATTATCTCTTAACGCGTTTAGGGTTCCTTAAGCCTATAAAAGGAACATAGAATAGTATTGTAAAGATATGAGTTGATTGAGTATTCACAATCAAATAGTAATAGTAATAGCAATTTTAGTATTTGTTCTTGTGTTCATCTTGGTATAGATATTGATATTCCGCGTCAATATTTATATTCACTGTAATTGTCTCTTATAGTATCTTTGGATTTATTCAAAGGACTATAAGTCGTTCAAGGCTCATTTAGATTTTGTTGATAAGGACCTACAAGTGGTATCAGAGCGGGTTGCTCTTGATATCTAGGATCTACAAGGTATATATCTTTTTGGTTTTTGGATGTTTGTCAACCTGCGCAAGTCCAGTCATTATGAACATATCATACTTAGTTTTGTACACAGTTAATTGTTCTCAAATTTTGGGAGTGCATGTATTTGCTATTATTTTGAGTATGCATGTATTTGTTATTATGGGTTACACACAGGTGAAAGACGTATGCTTCAGAAACAGCCATTATAAACAACAACATTAGACATGCATATCGACATCTAAATTGTATCGCTAACCACATAGTAACTCATCTTTGAGGGAGGGAAAAAGAGAAGTGCTGCATTTTTTTATACTCAAAGAAAACTAATGTCTTACCTCCAGCCAAACAGAGGTGGCTTCACTTCCAGTAAACAAGTACTGACCAACAAAAATAGTGTCTCCCTTCTTGACAGCCTGCAAACACCACATAAAGAATCTCATAAGCCTAAACAAAAAGGTAGCATATATTCATATGAATACCATTATTTGAAAAACTTTACAAACTTTATGGTAAATTATAAACTTCAAAAAGTATTTCGAACTTAACATATCTTAAGAGCACAAAAATTCATTAAGCTACAGGTTAGTATCGTTTCCTAGTTACATGGCTGGCATCAGTTAATGAAGTGAAATTTTCACCTTAGCAAGTCCATCAAAGTTGATTGGTAGTACTTCAGAAATAGCTTCCTGACCATTGTCAAGGGTGAGGATAACATTATCATCCTGTTGAATGGAAATGGCCTTCTCACTCTTGTTCACAACTTGCATCTCAGCACCAACTGTATCGAGCATAACCTGGAGGTAAAAGATATTTAGTTCAAAACAATAATTAAATCCGCAATAAAATCAATTACTCTGTATCATATAACTCTAGCTTTAAAAATCACCAAAATCAATTACTCTTATGAAACGGTTATCATATCGAAATACCAAATTAACAAGAAGAATTCCTAGCTAAAACTAACGGTGACTCTTTCAAAAACACAAATACAAATCTGACATCATACATTATACTGTTAACAATAAAACTACATAGTAAATAATAAAATTTATAAATAAAATAAATTATACCTGACATGCCAGCTTTAAGGCACCCAAAAATAACATCAACAGATCGTGATCTCGGCCCTACGATCTTCTTCATCACTGGAAAGAAATTCTACACACACATACATAGCCACGTCATCAATACATACACATCATATAACATGAAAAAAATAAAATAATAAACAGATCTGTAAATGAATAAAATGAAGCCATAACTTTTTATATCCCGTAGTTGGAGTAGCTATACTTGATTTGGAGTGTGTGTTTGTAACAGGTGGGGTGGGGTGCGACCGAAGGTGGTGAATGAGAGCGGTGGGGTGTGACGGCGGTGTTGCGGCGGTGGGGTGCGACGGCGGTGGTGGTTGGGTGGATAGGTGTGTGTGTGTTTCTAACGGGAATGTGTGTGTGTGTGGGTGGGTAGGTGGAAATGAAAGAGAATAAAGTGACCACTGTGAATTGTATTAGGGAAATTACGAAATTACTAAAATGCCCATCTTATTATATCTCAACCATAGGATTGGTTTTGAAATGAACAGCCCAGATCGAATGGTTTATACTTTTTTGGGAGAGTGTTCCTTGTGGAACTTTTCTTTGCTATGTTCACACCATATTTACAAAAAAGTTTCCACATCATGATATGTCAACATCATTTATCCAATCAAATAAGGTATTTGCTTTTTCACAATCGTTATCAATTATAATATACTTATGAATGTGATTGGCTCTTTGCATACTCGAATGCCCTCTTTTGTGTATTTTTAACAAATAAAATGTCATAGTTACAATTGAGATGAAAAAAACTTGAGAATTTGAATCAGTAACATAGAATTAGTGTCTCATATTGCAGGGTAAGATGAAAGCAAATGAGCAGGAATACATGAAGCATCCTTCCAAACCTTGGAATGCAATGCTAGAATTTGCTTAACTCTATCCTTTGTTCTCTCACCAGAATCAACTTGAATCATCAAACACAACTTTGAAACAACACCCACTTCAACCATTTCTTGAAGAACCCTTAAACATGCTGAAAACCTACAAACCAAACACAATATCCTCACTGCTCGATCACTTGCAATATGCGAAACCCTCAATATTTTCTTCGAAACTGTCACAAACCCGGCCGCATGTTCCACTAGCTTCTCCCGCCCCTTCGCACACCGGCAGATCTGTTTTACCACAAGTTGGCCAAAACCCGAACAGACATTGTCCCCTAGTTGTGCACTAGCATGTAAAAACTCCTAGGCATCCATTAGGACACTAGTAACCCCCTCACCAATTCCTTCAAATAACAGACAGAATTGGAATCAATAACAACACAATGGGAACGGGAAAATTAGGTGCAGGATATTCCTTTGAAAGAAAAACCATGTTTTTGTGGATGTGGAAGTCTTAGGCACAATGATTACAAGACTGTGACTATATGAGAAGAAGATGGCAAGGGAAGCTGCTCTTAAAGCCAAAGGGTGGGTCAAGCTGATGTATCGGCAGAGCCACCAGCCCTGGTACCTAACACTAACATGGTGAATAAAGCAAATCAGGTTAACCCCAGACCTGAACAACTAAGTAACATTAATAACTACACAACCTTCGGTAACTAGCTACAAAACTATTAAAACTGTATGGTAAAGACATACTGGTCATGAAAATGTTAGTACTGTTAGTTCAGCTGGCACTCAAAATAAGTCTGGTAGTTCTAGATTTAATACTACTGGGCCAATGCACATGTTAATTCAGTGTAGTGTGGCATGTTAATTCTGCACTCAATTAAGGCCGGTAGCTCTAGATTTAATACTGGCAAGCCAATAATAATCCGGTAGTGTGCATGTTAATTCTAGCTAGAGTAACTAGACCAGTATCAAACCAGACTTCATACAAAACAAGCCCTAAACTTTCTCAGGTGAATCTTACAAGTCCAAAGAAATGTTTTTCAAACAAAGTCACCTGTAAATAGACCTTTTTCAAGGAATACATCACACAAGTCAAATAAATATGCTGTTAAGGGCAAAATGGGCACTGCTGTTAAGACCTCAGCAGGTTGTGTTTGGAGAAAAGTAATACCACTCTCCAATACCAATAGTGGACCAACCCTGATATCAAATGATAAATGTCTCTAGAGCCCACAAGGCAGACCCAAGCCTATGAAGCCTGGTCCCAAAGAGAAACTAATCCTTTTTGATTGTGCAGGATCATCACTGAAGCATATGTAGCATAGTAGGTATTATTGATAGTGGTTGTTCTGCACATGACTTGGTAACAGGGCCCATACTTAAAGAATTACAAGAACTGTCCAAGTGGGATCTGTTACTTTTGGAGGAAGTAAATGTAAGTATCAGTGGAAAAGTAACATTAGATTAGGAAATTTATTTTTGATGTGTGGCTTTTGAGAAAGAACTTGACATTTAATTCTGTGTCTCCAATCACAGATATGTGATAAAAAGCTAAATTACTTTTTAACTGAAAAGATGTTTTGTTTGTCCCTGAGCTTCAATATGCCTGAGAAAATCAGGTCCTTCTTAAAGTTCCTAGGCAACACAACATGTATACTTTTGATATGAAAAATGTTGATTCTTCAAAAGGATACACCTGTTTATTAGCAAAAAGCTCATCCGATGACGCTAAATTATGGCAAGAGTTAGGTCACCTTATTTTCAAAAACTTAAATACACTTGTGAAGGGAAATCTTGTAGAGGGTTACCTTCCAGAGTTTCATCAAAAAGACCACACTTGTGTTGCTTGTCAAAAGAAAGCAACACAAGCCTCCTGTAAGGCCAAGATTGAGACAGATATTTTGACCCACCCATACACACTTGCAATGGAACTTATTGGACCAACATCTGTGAGGAGTATCACAAGCAATTACTGTCTAGTGATTACTGATAAGCTGTACAAGGTTTTGTTGGGTATTTTTCTAGCCAAAAAGGATGTGACTAGGTGACATCCTTAAGACTTTTATAAGACAGATGAAAAACCAACTTAATCAAAAAGTAAAATAACAATAATCAGATAATGGTGGACAGAGTGTTAAAAACAGGTTATGCTTGATTATCTGTGGGGAAGAAAGGTTTAACACATAGTTTTAAAGTAAATTCAAGAAACTCCTCAGCAAAATGGGGTGTGCTAAGAGAATGAATAGGACCCTTATAGAGGCTGCTAGGACTATGCTAGCGGAACTACTTCAACACTTACTCTACCACTTTTGGGGCAGAAGCAGTCAAATACTGCTATGCTATACCTTCAACATGGGGGGGGTAAGGGTGACCAATGCCCTCAGAACAAAACTCTTAAGTCTTATGTTTGCCACAACCCAATCCTTAGCTACAAAAGACATTTGGGTGCCAGTTACCATTCACGAATAACTCTTAGGCCCACTAGGAAAAGTTTGAATGAAAAACTGATGAATGAGTATTCCTTGTGTTTACTCTTGTGGAAAAGTAAAGCCTTTAGGGTTTATAACTTAGCAACCAAAAGAGTTGAAGTAAACCTTCATGTCAACCTTCTTGAGGAAAAAAACCGCAATGTAACAGGGAATGGCCATGGTGGAATGTTTGACTTAGACTATCTTACAGACTCTATGAACTATATACCTGTCTCTTTGCAAAATCAAGCTAACCCTGCAGGTTCAAAAGAGGTCATTGACATTGATGTGCAGACTGAGGAGGATGCAGACCTCTACATCTTTGACTGGAGCAACTAGAAAAGCAGCAGTTTCTGAAAAGCTTGCTAAAAAGAAGACCCACTCCCATAAACAGCCATCTTCTACACTAATATCCAAGTCTGTTGTAGATGAATTATGTACCTTTAGAAAGATTCTGGATGCACAAGGATTGAAGCACTTAGGACAGTACCTGCAACTAGCACTACCAGTAACTAAATCCTTTAATACTGGTAGTGATAATCTTACTACTGGTTTTGTGAGGAGTTACTTCTGGCAATAATTGTTGCTAACTCTCCTAGTGATGAACATGAAGAGAGGTTCTTCTCTGATGCAGATGATGATGAGATGCCTTGAAATAAGGATTTAATGATACATCAAGTGAAAGTATCTATGAAAAGGCTTATTAAGATGATGATTGGGGTTATTACGATTTCAACAATCTACCATATGAGGTAGATGTCAGTACATACCACACTCTTAGGGGATTCCACAATAGCCTTCATCTCAAAGTCAAATCCTTGGAGATCCTAATACACACTATTTCAGACTAGAAAGCTCTCATCAAGAAGATCACTGAAGCTCATGCTCTAGTGAGCTACATAGAAGCACGCAGCAAAAGATCAATCATAAAGATCAACCTTATCATTTTGCTAGCTTTTTATCTCAATATAACCAAGGAAAGTTCTCCATAAGCCCTTGAAGATGAAAAGCTTTTTGGGTTGAAGCTATGCAAGGAAAACTGTTCCGTTCAAGCTTCAACAAGTATGTCTTGGTTGATTTACCAATGAGTGCTAAGTGGATAGAATAAATGGGTAAAACAGGAACAAGAAGGAAAGAGAGGTGGAGTTGTTTGTCATGTTAACAAAGCAAGCCTGGTAGCTCAAGGTCATAGGCAGAAGAAGGGATAGTACTATGATGAGTTTTGCACCTAGGCTAGATTGGAAGCCATTAAGGTTATTTTTAAGCCTTTGCCTCATATATGGGGTTTATAGTCTATCAGAATGGATGTAAAGAGGTGCATAGTCTGTATGGCACTATTTGAAGGAGAGGTTATGTCTCTCAACCTCCTGGTTATGTTGATCCAGATCACCCCAATGAAAGTTTATAAGGGTTGTTAAAGCCTTGTATAGGGCTACATCAAGCCCTCGAGCTTGGTATGCTACTCTCTCTACTTTTTAGAGAAGCATGGATATCGAAGGGGAACCATAGACAAGAACTCATTCATAAAGAAAGCAAAAAAGGATATCAATTCTAGTTTAAATTTATTGTAAATGATATCATTTTGGTTCTACAAAGAAGTCTTGGAGTGATGAATATTGAAGCCTTAATGAAAGGAGGTTTCAATGAGTGCTAAGGGGATGAGCTTACAAATTATTCTCGTTTACAAGTCAAGCAAAGCCAAGAAGGGATCTTTATATCTCAAGACAAGTATGTTGCTGAGATCCTGAAGAAATTTGAACTATTTGTTTAGTGGTGAAGTCAGCAGTTACTCCTTATGGAAAACAAAGGGCCCCTTTGGCTCAAGATGAAGGAGGTCCCTGATGTGGATTTAAATCTATATAATTCCATGAAAGGATGTCTTATTTATCAGACACCTCAAGCCTGATATATGTAATGCAGTTTGTGCCTTGTTCGCTATTTCAAGTGACCCCAAAGGTGTCCCATCGCAATGACAGTCAAGAGGAATTTCAAGTACATTCAAGGGGAAACTACAAAGCTAGGCTTATGGTATCCAAGAAAACTCCACTTGACTTAAGTTGCTTATTCGGACAAGTGATTATGCTCTGCAAACCTTGATAGGAATTCAACAACTGGTTGCTGCCAAAATTTCTTGGAAGGAGGTTAATCTCAGACATTGCAAAAAGCAGACAATAGTGGCTACTTCAACAACTGAAGCTGAGTATGTAGCTGCTGCAAGCTGCTGTGGTCAAGTGTTATGGCTGCAAAATCAATTATTGGACTATGGTTTCAACTTCATGAACACCATTATCCATATTGATAATCAAAGCACCATTTGCATAATCAAGAATCCTGTCTATCACTCAAAGACGAAGCACATTGAGATACGGCATCACTTCATTAGGGATTTGCTATGAGAAGAAGCGATACCAAAGAGCAAATAAATTCACACGGACTAAATGTAGCAATCTGTTAACCAAAGGCATTTTGATGGGTCCAAGTTAATTTTTTTGCTGTTAACATTGGGATTGGTAAACATAAGGCTACATTTAAGGGGAGGAAAAAGTGTAAATTTTATGTAAAATAGTATAATCTAGACTTAACTTTGGTAGTTTAGAATTAATCCTGGTAGTATAAGTTAAATTTAATCCTGGTAGTATAATTTAGAATTAATTCTGGTAATATAGAAGATTTAAATACTGTCGGCTTATATACAATTCACTAGTGAAAAAGTTAAAGACAGTGTAACCACTTATACTGGTAGATAAGATATTAAGTCTGGTAGTTATCTAGGTTAATTCTGCTAAGGAAAAGTTTAGTTAGAATTGCCTTTTCTTATATAGACTTACATTGCAGATACTACTTGGAGTTGGAAAGGCTTTATCAGTCACAACATGACATGACAAAGACATGTGTGCCAGCTGTCACATGCTAATATGGATGCAAAACTGGTTGTAAGTAATGATGTTGTGGTCAACTTGCTGTAAATATAATTAAAACTGGTTGAAAATATGTTAAGTCTGGTGAGTCATTATTAATACTGGTTGACTAATTTAAGTCTGGTAGTGCAATTTTTAAGTCTGGTCGCTTTCACTTAATACTGATTGAAATAAAATCAATTTATTTATTCAAATATAACCGTTGAAGATCTTATAGCGCCTAAATTCGTTCTGATAGAGTACCTATGAAGGATAAAAGTAATGTCTCTTACATCCTTATCACTATTATACCCTCTATTATCCATTTTCTTGTAAAGATCCTCTCATCAAAGCAATCAGTAAAATTACTCACACTACCTAGACCTAAAACTTTCAAACGTCCCATCACCAGTACTAATTTTTAAAGATTCAAATATTTTTCACCAAATCTTTCAATGGCGCAACTCAAGTATTGTGATAAGCATAATCAAGTGGGTTTCTTATTCAAACCTGCTGAGAGTGCTGGTTAACACAGAAATGAGGAATCCCTCAGAAGCCGAAATGAGGTATTGCCCACACACAATCCAACCTATCTACGATTACCTTTGTCAAGCAGTTTTGGCAGACTGCAACTGCCAGAACACTTGCAGATGGGACTCAACAACTTAATGCAACTATAGATTCTATTGATTATACAATCACTGAAGAGTCTGTTAGGAGGCAACTCCAATTAGCAGATGCTTCAGGGATTAACATGTTGCAAAATGAAGAGATTTTTGCAGGATTACAAAATATTGGGTATTGAAAAAGTCAGAAACGTTTTGTACATTTTGGAAAAGTCATTTTACACCCCAATGGAGATTTTTAATCCATCACATTCTTCATTGTATAAGCTCCAAAAGTGGAGGATGGGATCATTGGTAGCAACATTGCCACTGCTTTGATCTGTCTTTCCACTGGAAGAGACTTAACTTTCAAACTTATCTTGATGGAATGATCTCAATTTAAAAAGAAATCAAAGTTTTTAATTAGCCCTCGATTTCTTCAAATGAATTTGATATACAACTGAAAACAAAAAACCTTAATGTGCTGTGTTATTAACCAAAAGATTCTTATGAAATATGAAAAGAAGTTTTCAAGGGATACATAGACCATTGTTGCCTGCTATGCTAACCATTGATGCAGGTCAACCTCAACCAAGTGCTGCTCTAACATCATCTCAGCCTGTACCAACTCCTACACCATCTCATATACAAATCCCTCCTTCACCTATAACACAACCACCTCCAACACTTATCCAACCTGTACAATCTACAGCACCACCCCCTCAACCATCTAGTGTACAACTAACATCTTCACCACCTTCTATCCAACCTGACACCCAACCTACTCCATCAATAACATTTTCATCTACACCCATCACTACTATTCTTGACACCCAACCAACTCTTCTACCATCTCCTCAAATTCCATCACCTTCATATCATGATACTGAAGGTCCATCATTTGAACCTTCTTATCATATTCTCCACCACCTTCACATGAACATGGGACTCAAACAAATCTAGAACTAGTAAGAAAGTGAGCAACTAGGAACCTGCTAATTCTTTACCTAGGCTTGAATCAAGAGTAGAATCCTATAGAAAAGAACCGAGTGACACTAACAGACTCTAGGAACAGCCAATCCACTACAGCTGAATAAAGAAGGGTCAAGAAGCTAGATAATAAGTTGAAGACAGAAGAGAAAAAGCGAGAAACTGAGGATAAAAGGATGCAGAAGGTTCAGGATCAAGAAAGTTCCTTCCAAAACAGATCAAGGAAATGAATTGCATGCCTCCTGAAAAGAGCAAGGATTCAGGGAGCTCAAGCAGATCAAATAAGTCCATCTACCTAAGAGGCTGCACAAATCTTACTAATGAGCTTCTGAAGGATTTACGGGAATCACAAGCCCCTCTTGGTAAGAAGATTTACAGAAGGAAACCCCAATCTACTCCAACTCTCCTACCAAAATCTTAGATTTTGAAGAGCCTGCCGAAAGTCAAGATGATATTGGTAGTACACTTCAGCTTCAAGTTAATACTGCTGAAGTTAATACAGCTGAACTTGTTGGGAATTACTTAGATAAAATTTTGAAAAGATTCAGAATGGAGAATTCTAAGAAAGGGAGTCTACCCTTACATCATGGCATAAAGATTAGTAATGATCTATGTCCAGTAACTGATGAGGAACTGGACCAAATGAGTTGAGTCCCATATGCTTCAGCTATAGGATCGATCATGTATGCCATGACGTGTACAAGGCCTGATGTCTCCTTTGCTCTGAGCATGGTGAGTCAACATCAGCAGAATCCTGGCGAAGGTCATTGGACAGCTGTAAAGAATATTCTTAAGTATTTAAGAAATACTAAAGACGGGTTCTTGGTTTATGGTGGAGAAAAAGAACTCAGAGTGACTGGTTATTGTGATACTGGTTGGCAAACAGATAAAGATGATAGTCGGTCACAGTCTGGTTGGGTATTCTTGCTAAATGGGGGAGCGGTGACATGGAGAAGTTCAAAGCAAAATACAGTGGCGGACTCCACATGCGAGTCCGAGTATATTGCAGCTAGTGAGGCTTCAAAGGAAGCTATGTGGATGAAGAATTTCATTGGAGATCTTGGAGTTGTTCTAACAGTACAAGACCCCATTGAAATATTCTGTGATAATGAGGGTGTAGTCGCCTTGACTAAAGAACCTAAAGATCACGGAAAGTCAAAGCATATTGACAGAAAATACCATTTTGTTCGAAGCAAAGTAGCAGAAGGACACGTGATTGTGAAAGACATACGATCATAAGATAATCCAGCTGATCCATTCACAAAGGCATTGGCTAAGTCCAAACACGATGAACATGCTAAGAGCATAGGATTGAAAGATAAAATAGAGTTTTAGTTATTAGTTTGAATTTGAAACATTATAAGCAATGATTAATATTGTAGAGGTGAGATCCTCAAAGAACATGACTTAATCAAAGAACAAAACAAGAGATCTTATCCATTGATTTCATTCTCATCCAATGGTTAGAATCCAATCAATCAGCCATATATAAACCCCAAAAACACACCATCTACCCTCATTTAATAAAATTCTCTCTCTAAACAAAACACACACCTACGACTCTTTAACCTCCCAACAGTAACAAACACCCCACGCCGGAAACCCAACAACCTCCCGCCGGAAACCTAACAACCTCCCGCCAGAAACCCAACAACCTCCCGCCAAAACCCAACAACCTCCCGCCGGAACCCAACAACCTCACGCCGGAAACCCTCAAACCTCGCTGGCGACTCATCAAACCTCGCCGGAAACTGTAACCAACACCTCTATTTCATTCTAACACAACAACCATCGCCGAAAAACAATAACCTCGCCGGAAAACAACAAATCTCGCCGGAAAATGGAGGAGAATCAGTTAGATGATGTTATGGAAGTGAAGGGTAACAAGGAGTAATGGAAATAAGAGATTCTTCCGCACCTTGATGGGAGTCCTATCAATCTTTGACAGAGAAGACTTGAAGGCTGTCTATGAACTTGTAATGGAAAAATATCAAGATGAAATTCCTGAAGGCTTTGATAAGATGCTTTGGGGAGATCTGATAATAATGTTTAATCAAGGTGACACTGCTGACTTTTGGGATGAACAGCTTAACTGGAAGATTATTAGCTGGAAATTACATAGTTCCTCAGGGGTACATACTATCATGACAAGTAATGGACTAGTCATTCATATGCTTGTAGAAAACAGATACCCTCTGACCAAGGAAGTGCTTTCACAACTGTTGGATTTGAAGTTAGAAACTGAAGAAGAAAGCACTATGGCTTTGGAGCTGATCAAATTTGTAAAACAGCAGCTGGAAGAATTTGAAGATTCTGATGATGATGACTTAGCCAAATCTGATCATGAAGAGGCAGAAAGGGTTTGAGTGTTGGCTAACCACCACACAACAAATGGTCTTTGGTTCACCATGTCTAACAGACATAAGAACTAACTAGTCCAAGAGCAAACGGCTGCTTGGTAAAGACCTCTCAAATCCGTTCATGGTTGACAATTTACCAAAAATTGTATGGTATTCAATGCACCATAGTATTTATACTGAAGCATGGCTACTCCAGAGCAAACGGCTAGCTGGTAAAGAGTTATCAAATCCGTTTATAGCTGATGATTTGCTCAAAATCATATGGTTATCAATGTACCATGGTCTTACAAACCTAAACATTGGCTAGTCCATAGCAAACGGCTCATGGTAAAGACACAACAAATCCGTTTATGGCTGGTAGTTTGCCAAAAACTATATTTTGTTGCAGTCAAGATTGGAGTGCTATGAAGACTAGTTGCTGTCAAGATTTGAAGACTTAAAGACATATTATTTTGAAGACAGAAGTTCAAGACAATCCTCTAAAGCCCAAAGTGAAGCCAAAGTACGAAGAAACTTGAAGTTCATGAATGAAGATCAAGTTAGGGGAGGATTGTTAGGAAAATATTGTAAACAGACTTAATACTGTTAGTATTAAAGTTAAGTCTGTTAGTTATAGTTAGTACTGATAGCTGAATAGTTAGTACTGTTAGTATAGAAGTTAAGTCTGGTAGAGCAAGTTAAGTCTGCCAGCATTAACTTAAGTCTGGCAGTATTAAAGTTAATACTGCTTGGTCAGACAGTTAAGTCTGTTTGTAATTTTAGTAATAGTTATCAATTAGCGTTGATTTAGGAAGAGATAAGTATTATCTCTTAACGCGTTTAGGGTTCCTTAAGCCTATAAAAGGAACATAGAATAGTATTGTAAAGATATGAGTTGATTGAGTATTCACAATCAAATAGTAATAGTAATAGCAATTTTAGTATTTGTTCTTGTGTTCATCTTGGTATAGATATTGATATTCCACGTCAATATTTATATTCACTGTAATCGTCTCTCATAGTATCTTTGGATTTATTCAAAGGACTATAAGTCGTTCAAGGCTCATTTAGATTATGTTGATAAGGACCTACATATTCTAACAACGTATCCAGAAAACAATATAATATCTCTTGAAATTAAGCAATCTAGTGACTCATCCGTAATGAATCACATGTGATTCATGTAAAAATCACATGTGATTCACCTGTATCAATAAGTAAGAAAATAGCTCAATATGCCAACCAATAGAACCTTAGGATGTCAATACTGTTAAATAAAACTCACTACAAATCAATAATCTAATGTAGTACAAAAAAGATATCTAATGTAGTACAAATCAAAATTGTGTGAGAGAAATGATGTTTTCATTTGGTGGAGATGAGAACAGATTAGATAGTATAGATGTTTCACGATAAAGTAATGAATACTTTAAGATTTGACAGCTCCCTAACCCCCGCTAGAGTTGCGGAATTCTTAATCTTGCAATCAACATCGTTTCCATCCACTTTGTCAACCTGTGCAAGTCCAGTCATTATGAACATATCATACTTAGTTTTGTACACAGTTAATTGTTCTCAAATTTTGGGAGTGCATGTATTTGCTATTATTTTGAGTATGCATGTATTTGTTATTATGGGTTATACACAGGTGAAAGACGTATGCTTCAGAAACAGCCATCATAAACAACAGCATTAGACATGCATATCGACATCTAAATTGTTCGCCAACTAAATATTAACTCATCCTATATGAGGATGAAAAAGAGAAGTGCTGCATTTTTTTACACTCAAAGAAAACTAATGTCTTACCTCCGTCCAAACAGAGGTGGTTTCACTTCCAGTAAACAAGTACTGACCAACAAAAATAGTGTCTCCCTTGACAGCCTGCAAACACCACATAAAGAATCTCATAAGCCTAAACAAAAAGGTAGCATATATTCATATGAATACCATTATTTGAAAAACTTTACAAAGTTTATGGTAAATTATAAACTTCAAAAATTATTTCGAACTTAACATATCTTAAGAGCACAAAAATTCATTAAGCTACAGGTTAGTATCGTTTCCTAGTTACATGGCTGTCATCGGTTAATGAAGTGAAATTCTCACCTTAGCAAGTCCATCAAAGTTGATTGGTAGTACTTGAGAAATAGCTTCGTGACCATTGTCAAGGGTGAGGATAACATTATCATCCTGTTGAAGGGAAATGGCCTTCTCACTCTTGTTCACAACCTGCATCTCAGCACCAACTGTATCGAGCATAACCTGGAGGTAAAAGATATTAAGTTCAAAACAATAATTAAATCCGCAACAAAATCAATTATTTTGTATCATATAACTCTAGCTTTAAAAATCACCAAAATCAATTACTCCTATGAAACAGTTATCATATCGAAATACCAAATAACAAGAAGAATTCCTAGCTAAAACTAACTATAACTCTTTCAAAAACACAAATACAAATCTGACATCATACATCATACATCATACTATTAACAATAAAACTACATAGTAAATAATAAAATTTATAAATAAAATAAAATAAAATAAATTATACCAGACATGCCAGCTTTAAGGCACCTAAAAATAACATCAACAGATCGTGATCTCGGCCCTACGATCTTCTTCATCGCTAGAAAGAAATTCTACACACACATACATAGCCGCGTTATCAATACATACACATCATATAACATGAAAAAAAACAGATCTGTAAATGAATAAAATGAAGCCATAACTTTTTCTATCCCGTAGTTGGAGTAGCTATACTTGATTTGGAGTGTGTGTGTTTGTAACAGATGGGGTGGGGTGCGACCAAAGGTGGTGAATGAGAGGGGTGGGGTGCGACGGCGGTGTTGCGGCGGTGGGGTGCGATGGTAGTGGTTGGGTGGATAGGTGTGTGTGTGTTTCTAACGGGAATGTGTGTGTGTGGGGGTGGGTAGGTGGAAATGAAAGAGAATAAAGTGACCCCTGTGAATTGTATTAGGGAAATTACGAAATTACTAAAATGCCCATCTTATTATATCTCAACCATAGGATTGGTTTTGAAATGAACGGCCCAGATCGAATGGTTTATACTTTTTTGGGAGAGTGTTCCTTGTGGAACTTTTCTCTATGTGTGGCGGTGAGGTTAGGTCAAACTCGTAGATAAGTCTCCCAAAAAGATGAAACCATGGTTAGAAAAAAGAACAATTTTAAAAGTCTGGCATAGTTTTTAGTACAGGTTTATATATTTTAATTGATTGTTGATAGTTTGTTGCTAAATATATTCGAACTTGAAGCAATATAATCATTTAGAGTGGAACTTGAAGCAAATTGTAAGCATTTCTTGATTAAAAATTGTAACAAAATCCACCACTAAATTAATATTTGAAGTATTTTTTTATCCTCAAACTTTTATTATTTTTCGTTTATAACACATAAACTTTTGTTTTCTCACAATTACTACAAATTGAACTTGTAAGTGTGGAATCAAGGTCATACCAAAACACAAGTTTGAAAGTATAATTATTTTCCGTTATAAAGCATTGCTTTGCACGAGTATACAATCTAGTATCCATGAAAACTACACACTACTACACAAACTGCTTTTACCCACAGATTTTTCCCACGGAAAAAATACAGTGTGAAATTTCACACGGAATACTCACAAGTTACACACCAAATTGTTGACTAAATTTTAGTGGGAAATATGTGATAAATTTCCCACGGATTTTCCTCTATTGAAACACTAAATTGTTGACCAAGTTTTCGTGTGAAATCCGTGGCTAATTTCCCACAGATTTGCGACAATATTCACACTATTCTTGTTGATTAATCATCCGTGGGAAAATAGTGGCAAATTTCACACATATTAGCCACGGCCAAAATTTTGTGGCAAATTTTATCTACATTAATCACGGATTTCACAAGGTATTATTTGACAAAATAACTATTTTAATCGTCCATGAGAAATGCATTGGAAACCAACCATGTATTACCCATAAATTTCCCACAAATGCTACTTATGTGTTAACCATGGAAAATATGTGGGTAAATACCCACGGATTTCCCACAAAACTAGTGCCTTTATGTTTCCGTGGAACAAACTATGTATATCAAAAAAGTAAAAGAAAACGATTATGTATGTGGGAAAGTCGTGGGTAATTTCCCACAGATTACCTACCGATATGATAAATCCGTGGGAAATACGTGGTTAAATACCCACGGATTTCCCACAAAAATGATCGTTTTTACGTTTTTGTATACTTACACATTTCGACATGACTTAGTATGTCTTCATATGTGTTTCTAGTTTCATATTATATGTTTTTGTTAATAAACGTAACTATTTATGTGAGTTTCGCAAGTGTATATGGAAGTTTAGGTATAACCTTTATGTGGAACAAACGATTGTATATATGTGGATACGTGTATGTTCCGCATTATGACATTCATTGTATCTATATATGTTTTGTATGTAGGTATATGGACGTGTATATGTATGAATGCGTAACTATATCAAAAAATAATAGAAAAAGATTATGTCTGTGAGAAAGTTGTGGGTAATTTCCCACAGATTACCTACCGATATAATAAATCCATGGGAAATACGTGGGTAAATACCCATGGATTTCCCACAAAAATGATTGTTTTTACGTTTTTGTATACTTACACATTCCGACATGACTTAGTATGTCTTCATATGTGTTTCTAGTTTCATATTATATGTTTTTGTTTATTAACGTAAGTTTTTATGTAAGTTTCGCAAGTGTATGTGTAAGTTTAGGTATAACCTTTATGTGGAACAAACGATTGTATATGAGTGGATATGTACATGTGTATGTTCCGCATGTCCGTTTATGACATTCATTGTATCTATAGATGTTTTGTATGTAGGTATATGGACGTGTATATGCGTGAATGCCTAACCATATCAAAAAAGTAAAAGAAAACGATTATGTATGTGGGAAAGTCATGGGTAATTTCCCATAGATTACCTACCGATATGATAAATCCGTGGGAAATACGTGGGTAAATACCCACAGATTTCCTACAAAAATGATCGTTTTTATGTTTTGTATACTTACACATTCCGACATGTCTTAGTATGTCTTCATATGTGTTTCTAGTTTCATATTATATGTTTTTGTTTATTAACGTAACTATTTATGTGATATCGCAAGTGTATGTGTAAGTTTAGGTATAACCTTAATGTAGAATAAACCATTGTATATGTGTGGATATGTACACATGTACGTTTCGCATGCTCGTTTATGACATTCATTGTATCTATAGATGTTTTGTATGTAGGTATACGTGTATATGCATGAACGCGTAACTATATCAAAAAAGTAAAAGAAAACAATTACGATTATTTCTGTGGGAAAGTCGTGGGTAATTTTCCACAGATTACCTACCAACATGATAAATCCGTGGGAAATACGTGTGTAAATACCCACGGATTTCCTACAGAAATGATCTTTTTTACGTTGATGTATACTTACACATTCCGACATGACTTAGTATGTCTTCATATGTGTTTTTAGTTTCATATATTATGTTTTTGTTTATTAACGTAACTATTTATGTGAGTATCGTAAGTGTATGTGTAAGTTTATGTATAACCTTAATGTGGAACAGACCATTGTATATGTGTGGATATGTGCACGTGTATGTTCCGCATGTCCATTTATGACATTCATTGTATCTATAGATGTTTTGTATGTAGGTATACGTGTTTGTTTATTAACGTAACTGTTTATGTGAGCATCGCAAGTGTATGTGTTGGTTTAGGTATAACTTTTTTGTGTAACAAATCATTGCATATGTATGAATATCTACACGTGTGTGTTCCGTATGTCCGTTTATGACATTCATTGTATCAATAGATCTTTGTATGTAAGTATATAGACGTGTATATGTGCGAACGTGTAACTATATAAAAAAAGTAAAAGAAAACGATTATGTTCGTGGGAAAGTTGTGGGTATTTTCCCACATATTACCCACCGCGTTGATAAATCTGTGGGAAATCCCTGTGTAAATACCCACAGATTTCCCACAAAAAATATCGTTTCTATGTTTCTGCCTCACACATTCCCACGTTACTTAGTATGTCTCAATATGTGTTTGTAGCTTCATATTATACATGTTTGTTTATTAACGTAACCATTTATGTGAGTATCGCAAGTGTATGTGTTGGTTTAGATATAACTTTTTTGTGTAACAAATCATTACGTATGTATGAATATCTACATGTACATGTTTTGTACATGCGCCATGACCTTTATTGTATCATCATATGTTTTGTGTGTAAATATACCAGGATGGGTTTGTATGTGAACGTGTAATTATTAAAAAAATTAAGAAATTGATCATGCATGCAAAAAATTAGTCGGTAATTTTCCACAGATTACCCAGGGTATTAGTTGGGTTTAGGTCAATTCAGGTCGGGTCAATTGTGGCGGAATTTGGGAATTCGGTTGGGGTTTCGGTTAGGGAGAGAAGAGAGGTGTCGGCAGTTGATACCTTGGCTTTTCTCGGCCAATGAGTAACTCACGAGTTTGTGACGAGCTTTTAACGCGGAAACTCGAGTAACTCACGAGAGGCTCAATCGTGTAGATGAATTACATCTTTATACTCTACGTCTATGTAATTATACAATTATTCTACTCATTTGCTTCTAATATAAGGTTACCATATTTTTTGTGATGTATCTAATTAATTTTTTTTCATAATTAAATTTCTTTTGAACAAATCAAATTGATTAAATTTCATAACACTAAAAAAGTACTCATACAATGAAATTTTAGTCTCCCGCCTAACTAGTTTCAAGTATCCCGCCCTTCTTATCCCCAAAATCAAATCCCTAACCCTACCAATTCTACATCTCTCTAATTCAGCCTCCCTTCTTTTTTCCCTTGACCTGTACACACACAAACACTAAAAAGATGTCGACCCTCTTCTTCATGAGTTCCTTCCTAATTCACCACTTATAAGGTATGCATCCGACCTCAATCTTATCATTGATCCGAATTTATTGGGGTTAAATTAGCAAGTTTATAAGGTATGCATCCGAGAGATTGATTTAAAGATTGATTTAAAGATGGCGGACATGTTTAGCTATTAGTCCTGTGATGATGAGTTGTTTTTCAACAATTCATGTCTTATAAGTATGAACCTTTAACGTTGTACATTTAATCCTCCTAATGGTGCTATTCGCTGGGATAAACTTAAATATCTGTGTATAGATGAAGATTCAATAGGTAAAATTTTATCCGGATGAATCCGTAGTTGATATTTGATGACGTATAATAGGTGTACCAGGCCTCTGGGCCTGAGCCATATCATTACAATGGGCCCCCGGCCCAACACTCTCCTCGGAAAAGTCCAGTTCCGTACTAGGCGGCGCGGAGGAAGCAAGCCGGACGTGACAAACCTTTTGAGGACTAGCAGACGTCTGCGGAAGAGAATTAGCGTCCACATAACACGATTACAAGCGGATCCTTATCCAAATAAGGGTCCCACTTCGGCCTACTAACAGAAATAAGTGAAATATCAAGAAAACTTAATATTTGGCTTGCCTATAAAAAGGGTTACTCTGACACCCCACAAAGGTACATTCTGTCTGATCATTAATACACACATATACTCTGACATTTTCTGATTCTCTGACAAACATGTATACTTACTCTCACGCCAGAGCTTAATCGCGGGGTCCGCCCTGCGGTAAGGCTAACGGTTTACTCTCATTTGTGCAGATCGCCTTCTCACTACTTGGATTAGTACAAGATCAACATCATATTCTATCTCTTCACCCCCCCCCATACATGGTTTTTGTACTAACAAGTTGGCGCCATCTGTGGGACCAATATAACTGCGTTCCTTGAAAATACTCACCATGAGCAATCACGAACAACCTACCCCCAGCCATCCCAGGTCTGATGTGCGGAATACGGTAGGGAAAAACAAACAAACCTCCCAGGGCTCTACGAGGACTACATCCGCTGTAGATCTCGAAGAATTCTGCGAAAAGCACTATGAGAAACTGCTACCAATCATGGCCGATAAGTATAGGTATGAGCAGAGAAAGAAAGAAAAGTTGGAGGAGGTGAAAGCGCGGCTTGACTTTGGTGATGCCCGGAAGAAGAGCACTAGGGCGCAGGAATCAGCATATTCTGATTCCAAGACAATGTCGCCAAGAAGACAGAGACGCTCTTGCAGCCCGCGCCACAATCCTAGCGTCTTCACTAGGTTAAGGCGTAAAAGGTCAAGATCGCCACGGCATGAATACAAGAGCAAGGCAAGAAGGGAAAGTGCCGTGTTCAAGAGACTCGAAAGCAGAGGACGGAGCACATCCGTGCACTCCGATAGCCGTCGGGAAAGCTCAAGGTATACGGAAAATCACTCTGAAAGCGAAGATAGTGAAGGAGGGCACTGGAAGTCTAAATTACGAAGAAAAAAGTCCAGTGTCAAAGATGATGATCTCTCCCAACCTTGTGTATGTGCCGAGATTGATCCATTCACGTCTCGAATCCATCACTTTGACTTCCCAAAAAACGCGAATGCCAAGTCATGTAAAAACATACAACGGGAGCAAAGATCCTGAAGATCACTTGAAAATCTTCTAGGCAGCAGCAAAAATGGAGAGGTGGGTCATGCCAACATGGTGTCACATATTTAATTCCACACTCACCGGAAACGCTCGGGTGTGGTTTGACGATCTTCCTCCAGAATCAATAGACAGTTACAACGATCTAAGAGAAGCATTCCTGAAAAACTACCTCCAACAGAAAAAGTGCATCAGAGACCCAATAGTGCTCCACAACATCAAGCAAAGAGATGGAGAGTCCACAGAAGACTTCATACAAAGGTATAAGTCGAAAAGTGGAAATGTTAAAGGAGCACCGGAATGCATGAGAATCTCCGGATTCGTGCATGGAATCACTAATCCTGAGCTTATCAAAAGATTTCATGAGAAGATTCTAAAAACAGTAGACGAAATGATGCAGGTGGCCACATCTTTCCTTTAAGGACAGGAGGCGGCCTCAAATCAAGAAAGGAAAAAATCCCCTCTGGCCTGGAGACACCAGGAAGGGGGTCATAGGCAGAATTTCAAAAAAGAGTGAGGCTTCCGTAGCCAACATAAGCCTGAGAAAAGGCCAGACAGGTTCACCCTTCTCACGAAAACCCCGAAGGAGATTCTGGCCTTAGAAAAAGGAAAATTCAAAACCCCACCTCCAATGACAACTCTGGTTGAAAAGCGAAACGCAAATAAGTTTTGCGAGTTTCACGGGGAAGTGGGGCATAATACAGATGAATGCAACCATCTAAGAAAGCAAATTGAGGATATGCTCAAAGCAGGGAAGCTGTCGCACATAATTTGGGAGCTGAAGCAAAGCAGCGGAAAAGACCAGCCGAAAAAAAAAGGTGAAACCTCCGGAAAATAGAAACCTCAGGCAATTCTAATGATTCAGTCACGACAAAAGGCAATATGACAAAAGATAACTCAAAGCTTCTCACCCAATCCGGAAATGTTGTTCCCACATTTGCAAGACGATGAAGGGACGGAAGGCCCCCTAATAATAGAAGAGGAGATCTGAGGCCATCAAGTGCACCGCATATGTATCGACGGAAGGTCATCTTTTGAAATACTCTATGAGCACTGTTTTAATAGGCTGCGTCCAGAAATAAAGAATCAAATAATCCTAGCTACTACCTCATTAATAGGGTTCAGCGGCGAAATAAAATGGCCATTGGGACAGATAACACTCTTGGTGAAAATAGGAGATGATGAACACTCAACGTCGACATGGATGGATTTCATGGTGGTAAGATCGACATCTCCATACAACGGAATCATTGGAAGGCCCGGGTTACGGAAGATACAAGCAGTACCATCAACAACACACGGAATGATAAAATTTCCAATCACGAGAGGAATACTCACACTAAAGAGTAGTAAAATTATCCCAGTTGAATGTGCGATGGTCTCCGGACCAGAGGAGTAACCCATCTTAGTTAACAAAGTAAAAGAAGAAAGGGTAAAAGTGGCAATCAATCCGGAACACCCGGAGCAGACAGAAGTAATGATCGGTTTCGACCTTACGGAAAAAACCAGAAGTAAGCTGTGCAACCTACTTCAGCGGAGTTTGGACATATTCGCTTGGACCCCAACGGATATGACGGGCGTTCTAAGATAAATAGCGGAACATAGGCTGAATGTACGAAAAGGTTGTCATCCGGTTAGGCAAAAGAAAAGAGGCCAAGCCGCATAAAGGAACATAGCAATCAATGATGAGGTTAGTAAGCTTGTGACAACTGGGATCATGAGGGAGGTTCATTATCTTGATTGGCTCTCCAACCCGGTGATGGTAAAGAAAAGTGACAACAGTTGGAGAATGTGTGTTGATTTTAAAGACCTCAACAAGGCATGTCCCAAGGACGGTTACCCTCTGCCAGAAATAGACTGGAAGGTCGAATCCTTATGCGGATTCCCCTTCAAATGCTTCCTGGACGCATACAAGGGGTATCACCAAATAAAAATAGCAGAGGAAGATGAGGAAAAGACCGCGTTCATTACAAATCAAGGCATTTTTTGCTACACAAAAATGC
>BQNB010019080.1:0-64576 GCA_026074375.1 Tanacetum coccineum
CTAAAATTGCTTTGAAAAGGCGAATAAGCTTAAATAAGCTTACTCCTAAAGACAGTACATGAAAATGGTTTAATCTACTTTAAAAAGCTAAGGAAATCTTAAATAAGCAGAAATAATAAGCTGATAAGCTAAAATGAACCACCAGTATTAACGGTTTTAACCAACAGTACTAACTCTAAGTTAGTACTGGTAGTTTTAAGTTAGTACTGCTACCTTTGAAATCCAAGAAAATGAACTAGCAGTACTAACTTGATTCAAACAGCCCTTAAAGTTTTCAAAAATCATTTTTATTTCAAGCTAATTAAAAACAGATCATCAAGTGACAAATTAAAACACTTATAAGCAGACTTTAATCAAGAATAAGCACTTAAATAAGCCAAATCATTCTAACAGTTTTATCAAATGAACTAACAGTACTAACTAAGAAAGTGATACAAACTATTTTAAAACTAACAATTAAGCAAGATAAGCACTAAACATACTGATAGAGCACAAATAAGTAAACATAAGTAACAAATAAGCACTATAAGCAGTTCTACAGTAAATAAGGAAAACAAGAAAAAGAGTGACTTACAATACCCTTGCTCAAAACAGGGTCAAACAATGAATCTACAAGCTCTAGCTTGCATAAAACAAGCTAGTAGTGTCCATAAGCCCATCCAGAACTGGCTTATCATCCATAAAGTAAGCTGTGGTGTATTTGAAAGTGATTTTTGTGATTTTCTCTTAACTACTTAACTTTTTATTTTTACTTAATGAAAACAGCTTATAAGCTGTGTTGAGAGCTTTTTGAACACAAAACAATACAATTGAGAAACTTAGCACTTGGAATTGTAAATTGACTTAAAACTCAAATTTGCATTAAAACTTGGAAATGTTACAAAGCTGAAAGTAAAAGCTGTAAGTGACTGAAAATAAGCTAAGTTATAAAAAACTAACAACTAACTAGTTTCTAACATGCTAACTCACTAACTCCTTACAAAGTTTACAAAAGAATCTATTTATAGCCGAAGTCTTCTTCTCTTGGACTTCTTTCTTCTGTGTTTCTTTGTAGAGATAAAACAAAGTGTGCTTGTTGTGTGAGGAGATTCTAAAGCAAATCCCAGCCTTCAATTTCTTTTGTGCTTCTTTGGAGTCAATCATAGCCATCGAAAAATACTTGGGAATGGTGAGGGATTGCCAACTTGGCACTTATACAGCTGGGGGGGGGTTGATAGAGGAGTGGTTGAAATGATTTTTCTAGGGTGTTGAGTGGTTTTGCAGGGTAGAAGTATGGGACGACATCCCTACTCTGCACCTGGGTTTTGTTTTGGGCGGGAAGAATGGAGTTTGGGCAGGTTGGCAGCTTTGGCCCCTCCTTTCTTATAACTTTGTTGTAATTTTCGCCCTTTTGTGATATAACTTTAGGGGTTTGGCAGAAATGGCCCCTAAAGTTATACTTCATCCTCAATTTTCAATTTTAGCCCTTGCTTTTTCTTTTGTAATACAACTTGAGGTTTGGCAGTTTTAGTCCCTCAAGTTGTATTATCTTCATGTGGCTGACTTTGGCTTCGGATTAACTTTGTCTTTTCCATTCCGTGCTTGGTTTTGCCGTTTTTGGCTTTCTTTTTTAATATCCGTTCCTGCACAATTCAAAAGCAAAACATATAAATACAATGTATCTTTGGTACGTTTTTAGTCTTTTAAATCCGTTTTTAATGGAAAATGGTATGTGTAATTAAGCACATACCAATAGTGGTGGTACCTATTCTGATATCCTGTGTATCATATATATATATATTCAAAACCAGAAAAACCAAAAAGATTTTTCATTTTCAAAAACCTTTTTACAAAAATATAAAATCTTTAAAACCAAAGAAAAAATTAAAAAATGTGAAAAATATAAAAAGAGGTAATAATGGCATGTCTTCTGAAAATCGATAACAATTACGGTCTTAGAAATGTCATTCAATAATGATATGAGGCTGTAAATGAAGTTCGAGCAGAAGTTCTAAATATTTTCAAAACATGTCAAATGGCTTGCTATTATTTCAGATAGCAACTCGGTCATCATCTTAAAGTCAAGCATTTCAAAAAGAAAACTTGACCTCATAACGGAAATTTATTCTCGGGCATGGTCTACTTTATGACCATGCAAAGGCTTGTGATTAATTTGCATCACAACCCGTGCTTCCTATATTACCATGAGTGTACGTATTAGTGCACTTATGTGTGAAAATAAGAGAAATCTTATTTTGGTGTTTGTTTTTCAAAGATATAACATTGCTTCATCAGAAAATGTTTTTCAAAGACATTCGACTTCTCAAACAACGACTACAGCTCTTTAAATATAAAACGGGTCATTGTTTAAGGGGGAGAAAATGTCAAATATCTTCCTTAGAAAGTCATTTGATAAAAGGAATAAAGGTTTTTAAACAATAACGGAATATCAATTTTTAAGGAGAGTTCATTAACTTTAACTTATGTGTGCCTTAAATGTTATTTGTTTATGCCTTAGAGAGAATATGTGCAAATTTAAGTTATTAGGTATGATAGTTAAAACAACAGGGACTTTATGTGCCAATATGTTAACTTAATATGCCTAAATAATCTTATTAATGAAAAGTGGAAAAGATATAAAACATAAGGGGGCAGAAGTGTCATAAACCAAATTAGTTTAATAACACCCCACCCCACCTCGTGTTTTTCACTTACACACACGCACCACTCTTATTTTTTCTCTCAAAACTCCTTACTCGATCGTCACTCCCTCTATCTCGATCTTCATTCATTTTTGTGCAAAAGGTATAATTATAACGGTGCTCATTACACCCTTATGATCTCACATCTCGAAGGAATTACGTTTTTACAAGGTTTTAATTTCGAAAACCCTAAAATTAAAATTAGGGTTCTTTAAAATTAAAACTGAATGAAAATGCAAATTGGTTGAGGGGTTTTGCTCATTTGAGGGTGTTAATGACTCGTTTGTAACAGTTTTTGATATAAATATGTTTTGAGTGAGATATGCATGATTTTGTGTGTTGAATTATGCGTTGTTTGAGTTTTAGTTGTAAAAGATTATGGGTTTTGTAGTGGATAAATGTTAAATGCTTTATTGAATGTGTGTATGCGTTGAAAATCATATGTGATGTTTTTTATCCTTGGGTAACTAATGATTGTTGGGTTTTATGTGTTCGTTTGATCTAATGTTGATGCATCCGTGATCATGAGATGCTTTAAAATGTTCTTGTGAATACTATGATGCTACATGATTGAATTTTGAAATGACTAAAACACGTGAATACTCGAATAAAGATTCACAATTAGTAGACCTAAACGAATTCCCAGTTCTGTGGTTAAACCGAATTCACGGCTTTTAGTTTGGACCGAAATGGCAATGGTTAGTATCAACCGAATTAGCAATGGTTAGTGTTGAACAAATTTGCAGTTATGTGTAGTGACCGAATTCGCAGTATGCCTTAAGTGACTGAATTCACAGTTTGCTATAATAGACGAATTAGCAGTTTGCCTTAAGTAACCGTATTCGCAGTGAGCCTTAAGTGACCGAATTCGCAGTGAGCCTTAGTAACCGAATTCGCAGCATGGTTTAATGACCGAATTCACAATTGCTTTAGTATACGAATTCGTAATTCTCTTCTGTGACCAAATTCATAGTTTTCACTTAATCAATCAGATTCAATCATACTTAAAGGAAATAAAAGGCTAATTATCAAGAAATACTTAGAATCTAATCAGGAGGTGTCTTAAAACTTGTGTTAGATAGCAAATTTAAAAGTGGTTATCTTTGGAATCTAATCAGGTTAAAACTGGATTAAATCAATTAACCCAAATTAAGTTTACTTTTTCCATGATTAGCTCTCTAAACGTTTTACATGCCTAAGTGCCATATCCTAAAAAGGTCTCAATAGTGTCGTATATAACCTTGTTTATATATAAACTGTATTGATTCTTTCTTAGCAGAATCATGAGTATTACAAAAGAACAACAACAAGCCCTTGACGATGCTCTTGTTCTACCTGAACAACGTCTGAGGATTGGTAACTGCAATTATAGATTAAGCACCACATTCAAGCCCAAGGAACCCACTTTTCAAGTAGCTTTGGATGTACTTTCTCTCACACAGTTTTATCAAGCCTTCTTGAACACTGCAAGTGTTCCTGCCATCTACATGCATGAATTCTGGGCTACTGTTTCCTATCATAAGCACATCATCAAATTCAAGATGAACAAGAAGAGTTATTCTTTTGATCTGGAAACTTTCAGAGATATGCTTCAAATTTTCCCAAATCTTCCTCGCTAGAAATTTGTTAATCCACCATTTGAAGAAGAAATTATTGCTTTCATAAGAGAACTTGGTTATTCTGGTAATGTTAAGTCACTCTCTGACATCAAGGTTGACACTCTACCTCAACCTTGGAGAACATTTGGAACCATCATCAACAAATGTCTCAGTGGTAAAGTAACTGGACTCGATCTACATCGTCTTTCTCGAGCTCAAATCCTTTGGGGTATGTATCATCAGAAGTATGTTGAATATGTCTACTTACTCTGGGAAGACTTAGTTTATCAAGTCGAGAACAAGGTGTCAAAGAAGAACAAAGACATGTACTACCCAAGATTCACCAAAGTCATCATCAATCACTTCATGTCACAAGACCAATCAATTCCAAGAAGAAACAAGGTGGACTGGCACATAGCTAATGATGACCCTATTCTCACCATAATAAGATTCATCCCTCAGCATGAAGTTGTTCAAAAGTACGGTGCCATACTTCCTGATTCTCTTACCAATCAAGCAATGAAGGAGTCATAGGCGTACAAGACTTATATGATCTTGCTACTGGAAAGGTGGCTCCAAAACCAAAGTATGTATGGCGATCCACCAGGGAGAAGACTAAACATGCTCCTAAAGCTTCCTCAGGTAAAAGACTCAAAGCTACAGCTAAGGTGACTAAATCAGGGAAGAAAAAGCAACCTGCTAAAGGATTGGAGACTTTATCAGAAATTGCATTGACTAAGGCTGCACAAATGAAGATTGTTACCAAAATAAGCAAGACTCAATTTCATAGCTCTCATGTCAGCGGTTCAGGTGTAGATGAAGGAACTGGTGTTTCACTAGGGGTTCCTGATGTACCTACATATGGATCTGAAGATGAACTGGTTTCTTGGAAGAAACAGCCCCAATGAGTACACTCTCACTCCTCTGTCACATTATCTAAATATCTATTCTCTCATTCAACTCTAGTGTCTCCCTGTCAAACAAATCTATACCCACCAGCGCTAGTCCTCATCAATCTACACATCACATGCAACAATCATGACAGTAATATCTAGACAAAAACTGTCCGCCTCCCTCCCTCCACTGGACGTCGCCACACTGTGTCACTACCTCACCCAGATATACACTCATCTCCTCGTCCTACCTCCCCCTGTAGAACATGTAAATACAAACACTGTGTGTGCACCAACTCTCACCAACACCACAAACCTATGCCCTAACCTATCCAACAGTGTATACTCATATGAGACTTATACTCTTAACAAAAACTAATAGTCTATGAGTCCATGATACTTCGCCAGTCACTGATCCCTACGCCTTTAAACACATCAAACTCTCTGATCTTTCTCTTAAAATAAATTGACAGTCCATGTTTCCCCGCACTCACCTGAGCATCACACACTCTATCCTCTCGAGTACAGTTCACGTTTCCCCTCAAACACCTACCCATGTGTCAGTGTGATACCAAAGTGTCTAAATATACACCACTTATCACCTTCCACACACCCCATAAACTAACCTACCTAAGTCCCATATACCACGCGTCCTCCTACCTCCGTCACACCCCCCCTTGATGCATCGTACACCTATCTCGATTACACTACCCCGTCTGTCCCTCGTTCTCCCCTCCCCATATCCTTCAATACTGTGTGTGTAATCGACCATCAATACCCTCCTTATGTGCCCCATCAATTGGTCTATGTGCCTCATCATCCAGTTATAACTTGTTACACCAATTCGTGCCTTCGTATCCTCGATTACAATCACACATCATCGCACCATGTCCCAGCATCTCTCCCTGTCTAGACTATACTCGCTAAAAGAAAAATGTCTCCTCCATAGATCACATACAACTGAGTTATGCGAAAAAGTAGTAAACCTGTTATACTCAAGTTGTGCAACTTGCCATAGAAAACCAAGTGTTGAGTGTGTAAGTTGTTCCACACTGTGACAGCAGATCAAACCGTCAATAATCATCCAATACATCTCTAACAAAGAACCAGACTGTGACTGTGTGTCAGATAAGTGTGTCACTCTAACGTGTACCAACATATGTCTTAATCAATTTCTCTGTGAACAACTTCCTCACTCTCGCCCTTGTGATCACCGTGTCACTACCCAACCTCGCCCCTATCAAGGTGCTACCCCAACATGATCTTCCACCAATCTCGCTGTACACCCACGCACTCTACACGTCCTCAATCAACCCATCATAACCATCTCCTCCCGTGTGTGTTGTCCCCCCAACTCCTGTTTCAGTTTGACTTAAAGTTCTATTAGAATGTGTGATGCACCAATATACTAACTCAGAAGACCATCGACCTCCCCCACAACCTCTGTCTTAGAATTACTCAGATCACATTGGTCATAGAATACCCTGTCGTCTGTGTGTGTCATCGTCTCACCTCACCGTCATCGCACCCACTCACACTCTACGCCTCTCGCGCATCCATGCTCCAACTCAGCATCCATCCTGTGTGTCCTCTAGTCCTGCTTCTCTACCCCTCTTAGATACCCAGCTGCCCGCCACCACAATCACTCAAGTAGCAGAATCAACCCCAAATCTGACTCATCACACATCAATCAGCAAAACCTAACCACTCGTGATCTTCGTCGGGATCCTCCGTCTTCGCTACGCCACTCGCACTCTGTCCACAACACACCCTTGTGCTCTCCTTACAATTGCCTGCCCTGTAATACAGAGTAAATGCATGTGTTGTAAGTTTGACACTCTGTTCCTATAGAGTGTTAGTGTCGTAGCTCTATGTGTCCGATGCTACCGCGTGACTCAGTGTCCACTCAAAGTGATTCCTATGCCCTCACACCGCTATAGATGCGTGTAAGTCGCCTCTACGCTAGCACCTATAATGAGTCAGTGGTGTGCGATGCTAGCAGCGCATGCTCTCTACTATTCACGAACCGCTGTCGTCTCCGCCATAGCTCGTTCGTCATAATGACGCTCACAGAGTGCAGTAGTTATGAATACTGCGTCTCAGTCTCATGCCAGAAGTCCTATAGACTGCGCTGTCGCATTGTGAGATTCGATTCTAGAGCCTTGAGCAAGGTGACACGTGGTTATTGCTGTACAGCGCCGTTGTGATATCCTGGTAGCAGTGAGAGAGAGTGGTTGCATATATCAATTTCTACACTAACTCCCCATTCCCCCCATTATTGTGTGTCTCAGTTGTGTACTGTTGTAGAGACCTGAGGCACACTGATACATTGTTCACAGTATAATGAATCGCACTTGTCGCATCTACGATGTCCTCATAAAGATACTAAGCTTTGTGAGACTTTGAGTGCAGAATCTTTGGTGATGTTGTACATATGCCAGACGTTGTTTGAGCTGGATATTCGTGTCTTGTCGATGTAATGCGGTGTGATGATAAGGAAGTAAGTATAAGTAAAGATGATGATGACAATGATGTTAATGAGAAGACTGAATCAGACAATGATGTTGATGACTTTGTTCATCCTAATTTCTCAACTCATGATCAAGAAGAAAGACAAAATGAAGAAGACATACAAGAAGAGAGTTCATATATAAGGGTTCAAACACCTTCTCATTATGAATCCACTGATGATGAAGACAGTGAAGTAGAAATTCAAGGTGCGAATGTTGAGGGAGAAAAGACGGATGAAGAAGAGACAAACGAAGAGGAAGAAGTGGATGAACTGTATAGGGATGTGAATGTCAATCTGGAAGGAAGAGATACTGAAACGACAGATGCTCCATGCACTATTGTTCAAACCACTCAAGTAATAGAAGATACTCATGTGATCATAACTCTGGTCAATCCTAAAGGGCAACAGCAGAGTTCTTCTGTGTCATCTGGCTTCATTTCTAACATGCTCAACCCAGTCCAGATACATGTATTGACTTTATATTTAATCTTAACACTGAGTCAAATTATTTGGTAGATGTTCCGGTTACTACTATTGCTGAGACACCTCTTTCGTATGCAACAACACTTCCTCCACCACTCATTCCTCTCATTACACATCTGTAATAAACACCAGTTCCCACACCAGCAACTGTTCCAAGTTCCTCCCTACAAGATCTTCCTAACTTTGTTTTTTTATTCAGGTTTGACTATAGACTAAAAACTTTAGAAAACGACTTCTTGGAATTCAATCAAACGAACCAATTTGCTGTAGCAGTTTCTTTAATTCCCAGCATTGTTGACACATACCTTGCCAAAAAGATGAATGAAGCCATCAAAACAGTTGTTCAATTACAGTCAGACAGACTAAGAGATGAAGCTCAAGCCGATAATGAAGACTTCATCAATAAACTTGATGACAACATAATGAAAATAATCAAGGAGTAAGTCAAAGAACAAGTTAAGGCACAAGTCTCCAAGATTTTGCTAAAAAATGAAAAGACTGTAAATGAACAACTCGAAGCAAAGGTTCTGACTCGTTCATCCAATAAATCTAAGACATCTCATGCTGTAGCTGCCAACCTTTCTGAACTTGAGCTGAAGAAGATTCTCATAGATAAGATGGAAAGTAATAAGTCAATCTACAGATCTGCTGAACAGAAGAATCTCTACAAAGCATTGGTTGATGCCTACGAAAGTGACAAACTCATACTTGACACATATGGAGATACTATCTCGTTTAAAAGACGTCTAAATGATGAGGATAAAGACGAAGAACCCTCAGCTGGATCAAACCGGGGGTCCAAGAGAAGAAGAGCTGGAAAAGAACCAGAGTCAACCAGTGCACCAAAGGAAAAGACCTCCAAGACAATTGGCAAGTCTATTGAAGGGTCCAAATCTCATCACAAGTCTGCTGACAAGCCTGCTCAAGTAGAGGAGCCAATGCACATTGCCGAATATTTGGAAGAACTCGCATATCAGGAGTTCGATACAGGATTTACTGAAGATTAACTTGTTGATGAGATCACTCAGCATCATGATTGGTTTCAGAAACCAACAAAACCTCCAACTCCTGATCGTGATTGGAACAAGACTTTGCCTGCTGCTCATGGACCAATTCAACCTTGGATCAGCAGTCTGGCTAGGAAAGAAGATACTCATGACTCATTTAATGAGCTGATGGATACTCCTCTAAACTTCTCAGCATTTGTGATGAATCGGCTCAAAGTTGATACTCTGACTCCTGAATTATTAGCTGGTCCAACATTCGAGCTGATGAAAGGATCGTGCAAGAGTCTGGTGGAACTTGAATATTTTCTTGAATAAGTCTACAAGGTAACTACTGATCAGCTTGACTAGAACAACCCTGAAGGCCAGCAATATCTACATGATCTGCGCAAGCCCTTACCTTTGATACCCAATTCACAAGGTCGACGTGTTATACCTTTTGATCACTTCATAAACAACGACCTAAAGTATCTAAGGTGTGGTACCTCAAGCCGAACTTATGAAACTTCAGTAACGAAGACCATGACTACAGATTATGGGCATGTCAAATGGATTAAAGACCTGGTTCTAAACACCATATGGAGTCCTGTGCCGGTTATCTACGACAAATATACACTATGGGGAATCTCTCACTGGGGTCGAAAGCATCAGCAATTCTATAGATTTGCTGTCAACAGGGAATCTGCTCATGATGTCTACTCCAGGCACATAATCATTGCTGTTACAAAGCTTCAGATTCTCGAATAGCATAATTACAAGCATTTGGATTGGAACACTGTTCATAGAAATGATGACAAGTTGTATACATTCAAGGAAGTCGATTACAAGAGGCTTCGCTTATAAGAGATTGAAGACATGCTGCTACTTCTAGTTCAAGGCAAGATGACAAACCTCATTATTAAAGAACGCCTTGCTCTGAATGTTTCATTAAGAATGTTTACAAGAAGCATTGTCATCCAAAGGTCCTGTGGAAGATCTTCAGTTAGGTGTCTCAAGTTACCAAAAGAAGCTGAATGTCACAAGGTCAGACACGTACAGATCAGATCTCAAACGATTACCAATGTACTCAGCATACCCAAATCCTAGAGGCTTTATATATCAGAATAAAGACAAGAAGAACAAATTGATGTGTATCGATGAACTCCACAAATTTAGTGACGGTACACTCAATGATGTTCGGACTGCTCTTGATGATATTCTAAAGAGAATCGGGATAAGTATCTACCACAGACATATGGGAAAAAGGTAGACAAGGACAGAGCAGGAGCTATGATTCAGGCGATTGATAAACAGCTCAAGAACAGAAGGATCATGCGGAGGCTGAAAAACTTTGTTGGTGGGAGACCGTACGAGGGAGACTTTCGACTGCTGCAAAGGACCATATGATTTATCATATGATACCCTCATCATAATAGGTCAAACCTCGTAAATAATAAAAAAAAACTTGTAAATTTGTATATATGTAGTGTAGACTTTATGGTGATAATAAGGAGTGCTCGAGTACAAAAATTTCAAGAATTTCTTAGTAAATTCAAAAAAATTCAAATTATTGTACTCAGCACTTTCTTATATACCCTCAAATATTGAGGGGGAGCATTAAAATATTCCTAATAATGATTATGTAACATTTTGTCCTCAAACGTTTAATCAATTGATATCTAAAATATCAAGGGATTAACATTTTAGATAAGGAGAGAAAATGTGATTAAACTAAATCTAATTTGTACTGAAATGTGATCATATAAAATAGACTCAATGCACTCCACACTTAGCATGTACTACGATTACGATGCACATGTTAAGGGGGAGCTTTTAGTGATGATGAAAAACTCTCAAAGTGTAAATCTTTTGATATTTATATCAAACACTTTGATTGAACTTTTCAATGATTTTGGAAGGACTGTGATGAAATACCTAAAAGTTCGACCATGTACTTAAATTTTATGGAGTTATAAGGCGGTTAGGCATAGGTATTCAAATCCCATGATCCAGCCAGAACCAGAGGGATCTACCCAGGGATATCCACTAGTTAGTATAGAAGTCCTTAGGTATGATACAAAAGGAGAAAAAGTGAGAATCGGGAATAATGCCGACTGAGATGGAGCTAACACTGGAACAAACCCAACAAGGTGTTAGTTATGAAGTCTCGGTAAGCATTGAAGGGGTTGAAGAATGAAAAAGAAATGTAAGGATAAAGGGTGTAAAGAAAGAAGCCCTTTATACACTTAGGCAGAAACCGGGTCAATACATAAACTGTCGGAAACACTAAGCTGTTGTCTGACATTGAAGACAGTCATGGACCTAGTGACGCTATGCACAACCCTCCCTAGCCACTCAAGGTCTCTCAACAGACTCTTGTTTCATTTCTCATAGAGATTACACGCATTTCTATCGACTTTCTCACTCCGAGTTAGTTGATATTAAAAAGGTGGCAGTCTGCTCCAGCCTCCGATCACTAAAAAAAGTGCACTATTGAGTCTAGAGCCAAAAGAGATCATCCATAAATCTTATTAGGACACTTGTTAAAATTGTGCTTGCTATCTCACACAATGTGAATAACGAGAAATTTATAAAGAGTCCTACGCATTATCCTTGTGATTTTGCCAGAACATCCGAGTGATACTTAGGTATTCACAGTGAAGATGGAAATCCTGCTTGAGCCAACATCAAACAAGCTCATGGTAGGTGACTTGTGCGATTCTATATGAATCAAACTTGTGACAACTGGAAAGAAACGATGGTGCGATTCCATAAGAATCAAACTTGTTCCAGGTTATGTAATTGACGATTGATGATGAATTTTGAAATACACTCTCGATGTGTCACAAAACCACTTTAGCAAGTGACATGTCTATTGATTTTCAAATCAATTTTTCTATTAAATTGGTGAAACTTTGTCTTACTGATTCACTCATACCGTGTTGTCTGCTTTGAGACGCTCTGGTAATAAGAACGGCTAGTGCAGCTGCGAAACCCTGTCAAAGAGATTCTTCAAAATTATACCTGATCACAGGCAGTATTTATACTGATCAACGGGGAACCGTGGTTATTGCAACCGTATTCGACGAAGTGACAAAGACACTCTCGTCCATATCTGTTTATTATCACTAACCTAAACCTCCAGGTACTCCCGACGATTGGTGCAGCTGATTCTTGACGAGTCACGATTCATAGCTACATGCTCATACCCGACCGACAAAAATAAAGACATCATGAAAGCTCAAGTACATGTTTCAAGACTTCCGCTACTCTGATACCATACGTCTTTCTTAAAGTGACGAAGTATTAAAGTTAAAGACTACGAGCTCAAGACTAAAGTTAAAGCATAGCATGCTAGGATTAAGTCTTTGTAAATTGGAGTGACCTCCTTTAGGGGAAGATTATTAGAAACACAAAAAGTATCGGTTACTTCCAATAATAGTTAGTCAAAGCCCGTAGTTAGTCAAATATTAGATTAAAAAGGCTAAATGGCCCAAAGGCCCATGGTCGGCCACTCTTTTGGTATAAATACCCTCTCCATGCCTTGGAGAGGGTGTTGGTTGGTTGTATTTTCACATTCTTAATTCATTTCTTCTCTTTTACTTTCTCTCACTAGAAATACTTCCTTCCTTCCACTTTCTCTCTCTAGTTCTTATATAGTTCAAAGATTAATTAATTCCTACACTTCATATAACTTCCATATGTACGTGATCTTCATTCCATATTTGTGGATCTTCATGGTTACGGCGTAACTGGAAAAGGTGTTACGCCGTAACTATAACTTTGACGAGATTTCCTTCCAAATATAGGATTACGGCGTAACTAGATATGTTGTTATGCCGTAAAGTCTTCCTTGATCTTCTTACTTGCTTAACTTATGTTACGGTATAACCATTTTTGGTGTTACGCTGTAATATTCTTTAGAATTTACACTTTAAGTCCTTTTTCCCTTGTTTCTTGTTACTTTCCTGTATTTCACCTGAAAACTACAAAACAATAGAAAATATCTCGTTTTCAAGTGTTAGTGAAACATTTGCAGGTATTTTAGGGGGTATTTTGCCACCAAAAAGTATTAAATATTTGATGTTATCATGTATTTTGCATATAATAAGTGTAGGGGAATCTTTTCGGTTTTTGAACCAAGTTCAAGCATGTTAAATAATTTGTTTGGATTAATTCGCGTCAGTTTCGAGCCATATGAGTAAATTGTTAAATCTCAGGTTTTATGAAGCAATTTGTATAGGAAGTAACTTATAGAATCAAATGCAGGAAATTTTTCATCAAAAACAAAAATTTCGCTTTCACAGAACATGGAGACGGCGTCACGATTTACACGCGACGTCGTCACCACGACACTTGTGACGGGGTCAGGATTTTCCTGACGACGTCAAACGCCTAGGTCCAGAAAACTTAAAGTTTTTAATTATTTTTGAAAGTAAAACTTGCATAACATTTAAAATATGTAATCTTCTGTTATAAACCTGCAAAACCAATAAGTTTGACAATTCTCTCATCCTATCTTTACTGCTTTATCGAGTCAAACCCTAAATTCATATTGTATATTTGTATATCGCACATTTTATGCTTGGTGTAGTTGTCTTTGTCTTTGATTACAGGTTATATTTGATGAGAAGAAGCTTGGAAGTTCTTAGGAAGTTTCATTAGACAATTCTTGGATGACGATTTAACCAGTTATCGCATGTTTCTTCTCCATTATTGAGCAAACTAGGGGAGTACTAGTTTCTTTTCCTTGTTTTCTTTTCCCTTTATTCGTTTTTACGGGTACTTCTATAGAACATTGGGGACAATGTTCAACTTAAGTGTAGGGGGTAAATAAGTCTTAGAAACTATTCTTTCATTTGCCATTTGCTTTGTCCTTAAAATGATGAGTAATATATTGAAACAGAGCATAAGAGGTGATTTTGACCCAAATTTAAAAAAATTTATGACACATATCAAAGAAAACCAAGTATTAAGAGCGTCTCATAGATAGGAATTTATATTACTAGCACAAAAACCCTCATATTACACCCCCCCCCCCTCTCCCCAAAATGGAGGATTCGCCCTTAGATGTATACCTTTTAGCTTGATCCGAGTTTAATAGTGAGCAATCATGTGTGTCTGTTCTGTCGTTACGGATGTGTATGCATGGTTTTGTCACCTTTTCTGGAACATTGGTATTGGTTACTTTAGGATTATGAGAGTGCACCGGTAGTATATTAAATTCTAGAACTTGTTTTTGTGATGCATCCCGAGACCGCATAGTGAGTATTAGGATTTGCTTGATAAGAGGCATTAGAATTAACCCATGTTTTAAACCTGTAATTGTTATGATGGTTACACCGATCATATAACTATCCCACACCCTTGCCATGCACTCACCTTTAGTGCAGGATACCCCTAGTATAACCCTCCGAGCCTATCCTTTTTCATGGTTCTTGTAATTTTCTGGTTAAGTCGGACTATTAATGAAGAGCATTGTCACCCTTAAACCAATCGTTACACCCAAATAGCCTTAGCCCACCTTGTATGTACTCGTTTTTAATACATTATTGTTTTAACCCAAGTTAATTATTGAGTACACGGTTGCTAAGTCCCTATCCTTGTAAATACAGTTTTGGGACGATTGGGATTCATGGTAGTATTTATTTCGCGAAAGAATGAGGAAGAAAAGTTAAGTCAATACCCCCATACGTTTGTTAGATGATCTCCATGTTATTTTGATCCACCTCAATATGGGTCATCAGTTAGATTGTAAATATCGAGCATGTAAAAGCTCAAGTGTAGGGGTACGTGTTATAAACCCCAAGTTATGATGTATTATGTTATTCAAAAAAAGAAGAAAAAAGAAAAAGAAAGAGATTGATGTAGAGTTGTGTAGAGTTTGTATATCTTCGTTCGAGTCTTGGCTTAACAATCAACCCAGCGTATATTCGTGTAAATAATTAGCTAACCCTTCCACTCCAAATTCACCCAAATCCACCCAAATGTATCCCATTCGTTTCCGTTTCCATTATATGTTATCTTACACCTACACCCTACAACCCTTTAAAAAGACATCTTAGATAGTAATGAATAATGCTTACGTCTAGCGATGGAGGTTGGATCCTTTACCAAGCCTATGGTAATTTATATGCTATGACAGGTAACGAGTGTTGATTTTCCGTTTCCCCTTATGTTATAATTTATTATACACCCGAGTGAAAGAGAGAATCCCAAGCACTTATGTGAGGTGCTACTATATAATTTATGTACTTTTAATTACAAGGTCTAGAAGGTTGTGTTGTAAAATACTTTTAAAGAATAGGTAAAATGACCCTCATATTGCTATTGCCTAGGTAGAAAATCCTATTTTCTTGAGGATAAGCAAATCCCAAGTGTAGGGGTATTTGATGAGGTGTCATTTTATACACTTTTTCGGGGTCGTTTAACCCCTTTAAATCATGCATTTATGCCCAAAATAGGTACTTAATCGTTCCTTTTTAGGTATTCAGCATTTGGAAGGCATTTGGAGGAAATACACGTGACTTGGGCTCATTTAGAGAAGAAACGAACAAGATTACGGACCTACACCAACATCTCTTAAGAATTTCTACTCAGAAGCTGGAGACGGCATCACAGATTACACATGACGCCGTCACAACCCATCTCAAGATGGCGTCACAAGATCTCCAGACGGCGTCAGAATGTATGACCCAGCCCATTATCTAGAATATTCTATTCATGACGGCGTCACGATTAAAACGCGACGCCATCACAACGATTTTCCTATATATACAAATCCGTTTTTAGGGATTAAGTGTGTAACTTTAGAGTAAAAGAAAGGGACGAACCCTAGTTCGTTTAGCAGCTGTTAGGGACAATTTTAGGGCCTCAAACCCTATTGTACTTCCTTCAATTCATGTTTTAATCAAGTAAGACTATCTTAATCATTCAATATGTCTTGTTGTGTGATTCTTATCTGTTCTTACTTTATCTTTAACATGCTTGGCTAAACCTTCTATTATGTTTATTTATGATTGTATGAAACCTAGGATGTAGATCTTAGTGGTGTTGCTTCTTGTGATGAATATGCATGTTAGGTCTTAGAAAACCAGCTTTTGTCTGTATCGTTGTTGATATGTCTAGGAAAACATGATTGTGTAGAAAGGATACCATCGGGTAACAGTCTTCATACTACCTTGCCATTATATTTGGGTTTGAATCCACTCTTAATATATTTCACATGCATTTAATATACTCTTAGGGGCCTTGTAATAGTCTTCATACTACCTTACTTGTGTCGTTGCCTTCTTAACAGGAATTTAAATAGATGCGAGTTCGTGTAATTCGCGTTCTTGGATTAGGATATATTTACATAGATCGATCACAAGTCGTGACAAAGCAACAACGCTAGGAAGAAGCATTCTAGGGAGTAATACGAGAGTTTAAATAAGAACACAATCTTTTATTATATTGTTATCACTAGTAGCTTAGTTTATATTTAGTTTTAGTAAACTGTAAAGACATGAACCAATCTCTCAAATGATATGATTTAATTGCTTTTATATAACTATAAAACACAAGAAAAAGGAAATCTGTCGTCGTCCCTCCTTTTAATTCTGTTAGACGCATGATCAGAAAACCTTCCCGAACCTTGATTTCCCCTAGAGAAACGAGTAACAAGCCCGGCAGAGTATTTGCTGTATAGTAATCCTACAACGATTAGGTATACTGCCTAGGGAGTTGTAAAACTTCTTGTAGAAGTCCCTTACGACAACCGCAACAGATAACTTTGGGAAGAAGGTTAGGAATGTGTTTTTCAAGTCTTTTGGAAAAGGTTAGACATTTACCACCAGGGAAAGAGTTAAAGAAACCTTGGAAAATATCAACAGTTGGCTCACAGCCATAAGCTTTACACATAATGATAAATGTAGTATGTTTAGCACAACCAAATGGATTCAGCCTAGAGATATGAATATGAAAATATTGGAGCATATCGCAGAAGAACTTATTCAGAGGAAGCCTAAGATTTGCAAGACTAAAACAATGAGTATAAAACCCAACATACCCATCTGGAGCATCGAATATTGTCTGGTTAGGTTTGGGAAGCATAACACGATACTCAGATGGAACAAGATAGAGTGAAATAAAGTGGGTGAACTCCTCTCTCGTAAGCTCACAAGTCTGCACACGAATAGTGTCCTTTGAATTCATATTATAAAAGAAAGAACGATAATCTTACCTTTGCTGATGATCAAATACCGCGTAAAGAATATGAGAAGTAAATGAAGAAGATAGTGGAGTGAAGAAAGGGTTTTTATGAAGTATTTATATTAAAGCAAAATTATCTCTATAGCCATACACATGTAGGATAACAGCTCACCTGGATTTCAAATTTAAGATAAAGGGTGATTTGACAATCACATTAACCAAAGAGAGACTGTTGAATATTAACGCGCATTAAGTCTCAGCTAAACCTTATCAAGTGGGCTTCGCATTAAATGCGCAAGTCAAGCGCGCAAAATTCAAGCTTCGACTCAGAGGCTTCGATGATTGGTTATGGTTTGAAGTCGAAAGCAATGCATTCATAGATGCATACATTACATTTGACTTGGGGGCTTGATAGCGTACCCTCCCCTCCGGCTTGAAGGCTTCCCTTCGAGCTCGAAATGGATTTACTCCCAATTATACCTAGAAACCTTCGAATAGTTTCTAGTGGCGTAAAATCATCTTCGCGATAGTTACCAGTATGGGAACTCGCCACGCAAAGCCCTACATCCTTCGTGTGGGTCTTTCACGAAACTAGGGCAAAGGTCAAGACTTGGTCAAGTCTAAACACACGTTCTCCCTCTCTGCCAAGGTTTACCCGCCAAGACAGAGATCGTAGTACACAACCCTGTAATCACCCCTTAAATCGTAGAACACCTCCATGATCATCGGTTTATATGCAATGCCTTGCTCCAAGCTATTTCTCTACCTATAAATAGATGGCAAGGTCCCCAGGTATATTTTATGCTACACACACCTACTTACTTACTTTATACATACTCATTACTCCCTAAAGCACATACTTACTCTCACGCCGAAGGTGATTCGCAGGGACACCCCTGCGCTTCACTTAACGTACTGTTTACATTTATGTTGTCACAGGTTATTTGAGACTCGGCAATAAAGCATACACCCAAGAACTCTTCAATTCACATCGAAGCCTGATCGTGTCCATATTTGCACAATCAATAATGTATACAAGAATTTTGAAATTTTTGTGAAGGTAGCTAGTCTTCACATGATCGTTAATAATAATACTTAAAGGTAGTACATAAGATGTATTAAATTGAAAATTTCCCCTACCTCCGGTAATGTATTACCGTGTCTTACAAGAGCGGGGGTGCTTACATATGAGAAATTTAGAGGTAGCATTTCTTTAGGTCTTGGATATTCTAGGTGCGCGAAAGTATGTCGCCGCTTCCATTCCTAATCTTATATGCTCCTTTTCCAAGTGCTTCCACCACTTCATATGGTCCTTCCTATTTTGGACCTAGCTTTTCACCTTCCTTTGCATGGATAGCCTCATTATTGCGGTACACGAAATCTCTTGGCCGAAAGGTCGTACTGCGGACCTTAGCATTGTAATATTTTTCCATTCTTTCTTTGCTCTTTGCTTCATAGATTGCAGCTCTCTCGCGTTTTTCCTCTAGCATGTTTAGGTTGAGTAGCAAGGCTTTGTCATTTTGAGTTTTGTTCACTTTCGTAAATCTGAGTGAAGGCATTTGGTATGCGTTTAATTACACATACCTTTCACCATTAAAATCAGACTTAAATGACCCAAAACGTACCAAAAATACATTGTATTTGTATGTTTTCAGCATTTTTTAGTGAAGAAACAGATTATCGACAAATAAGGACGAAAAATCAAGCAAAAAGGACAAAAAGAGCTACGGAATGGAAAAGCTGGAAAAGCCAAAAGGACAAATCGAAGCCAAATCAACAAAAAGTCAAAGTCAAGGTTTCAACCCGACAAAGTCAAAATGTTCAAAACCGGAGGCCATTCAGATTCCGAAGATACTTAATGGGCCCACCCGAACCCATCTAATGGGTCGGATAAGCCCATTAGTATATAACTAGAAGACTTAAAGGCCCAATTTCCTTTTATGATACATACGGCCCAAACACCACAAAAAGCCCAATCCCTCAAACTGCCCGTTAACCATAAACCCTTTTATCCATAACTCTTAGTTAGTTCCCTTTTGGGGATCTTACTGTGCTAAAAAACCCATCTATAACGTTTTGGGGTCAAAGTTGCCAATGACCAAGGTTTTTAACGACACATGGACTTAAGTTTGCAAATTTAACATATTTAATTTGAGGGGCATTTATGTTATTTACTCAACCCATACCCCACTTGTACTACACACTCAAGTTATAAACAAATTTTCCCGCCCAAACCTATCCTTACTGTTCATCACACCTTCCCTGGCTCCCACCTCTCGACCACTGTCATAAACGGCCAAAAACATTCACAACCCTCACCCAACCTGCACCAAACAACAAGGCCAAGCTGGCAATCCTAAGTACAACCATTGGCCAACAAAGATCAACGGTGTAGATCATTCACCTTGGGCTCAAAGGAAATTTAATGGCTAAGATGAGCTTATGATTTCACCTCACACAACAAGCACAAGAGTAGATAAGAGAGCCTAGCATCAGCAAAGAAGCACAAGGGATACACCTCCTAGAATCTTCCTACGAGTAGTATAAATATAGGACCTCTTGTAGCCACTGGGCATCTAACTTTTAGTAGTCGTTTTAACTTAGTAGTTTTCATCAATTTTTAATAGTGTAAATTTTAATATTGTAATGTTTTGAAGTTAATGAAATTTGAGTTTGTTTCTAAAAATCTGTTTTAAGCTCTTTTGATATCAAGTCTTTACTGTGTTTTAAATTCTCTCATAAACTCTCTTATAAGCTCACATAATCTGTTTTTTCTTTATATAATGTTAAACTATTGAGGGCAGAAAAAAATTTAAAAAAAACAAAAATGATCACCCAAAAATTTACTCAGCTAAATTTGGAGGATTATGCCAAAAAGGGAAGGGCTTAGGGAATCCGCAATAGCTTGTTGCAACAAGCTAGAGCTTGTTGACTCTTTATTTAACCGCTGTTTTTGTTTTAGAGCAAGGGTTTAGTTAAGTGCACTTTTTAAATTTTGTTTACTGTGAGCATTTTCTTACGCAAGAGCTTATTTCCTGCTCTGATTTGGTGTGCCTTTATTGCTTGTTTATGCTTGCATATGCTTATTTGTCTTAAATTTTTGTTAAAGGCCTTTTGTTGCAGTGCTTACTTTATAATGACTTCCATAACTAGTTAAAATTAGCAGTTAATTTAGTGTTATCTGTTTTAGCATTTATAGTTGAATGCTGAATTTTCTTGTGTGTTGAGTCTGGATTGGCTTATTTCGTGGTTGTAGTTATTCATGTTTTAGTGCTTTTCATGTCTCAAGTTTGTAGTTATAAAATCCATTGTTTAACAATCTTTTATTCTTAAAAATGAGAGATAAAATCCAAAAAAATAGTTGCATTTAGCTTGAAATCTTAGTCATTTGTGTCTTTATTGAGTTGTCTAAAGAGATGATCATATTGGTTGGTCTAGTTAGCTAAATATAAATCTGGGTAGTTTTAAGGTTTTGTTGTTAAAAAATCAAGTTTATAGCTTCATAAAAAATAGTTTATATGATCTTAAGGGAGTTTTGGGATAGTGGGTTAAAACTGGGTGTTTTGGTTTAAAGTCCTTTTTGGTTTATTTGTGGGCTTTGACATATTATCTTCTGTATAGGGTCAGTCTGTTCATCATCGAACAATATAAATTTAGAGGGTTTTAGCAGTTTTGCGCAACAGAAATGTTTAAAGATTAAAAATTGTTTTGATGGTTTTTTCTAAGAGGTCTTTGGAATAGTTGTGTCATGAATAAAATATGAGTTTCTTATAGCTTGTTGATGGCTCGTCTTCCTAAAACAGTTTAGAGTGTTGTTTTGGTGGGCCTTTTTAGAGTATCTAACTATTGTTGTGGGTTGGTGCCTTTTTCTTTCACTATACTGAAGTTTGGCAAAAACCTGTCTTAGTGTTTTGTTAAGTGTTATTTTTAGTTAAAACTGCTTTTTTTTAAATCCAATTATCAGCAGCTTTAAATTGTTTTTAGCTGTTAAAAACTTGAGCATAAGCTCATTTGTAGGTGGTCTCTATCTGTTTTTACTTGCTTTTTAATTTTAAGCTTGTCTACTTGCTTATTTATAAGGCTGCAAAAGCCCATTTTTCTTGAATGGAAACCAAAAGAACTCCCCTGGTGCAAAACCCGTTTTCTCACCCCTTTCTCTTGCTTATTTATAGAACAACCTTAGTTTTATTTTACTTTTCTAGAAAGCCTATAAGTAGCTCTTTAAGCTCCTATAAGCCAGAAAGCCAAAAGTCCCTCTAGGTAGCTTATTTTTAAGCTAGAAAAAGCTCTTTTGGGCTTTTCACCTAACAGTACTAACTCCAAGTTAGTACTGTTGGAGTATTTTTGCTTATTGAAGCTTATTAAGCTTATTATTTCTGCTTATTTAGGATTAGCTTAGCTTTTTAGAGTAGATTAAGCCCATTTTAGCTCATTGTCTTTAGTTTAGAGCTTATTTAAGCTTACTTGCCTTTTTAGAGTAAATTTTAAGTGTTTAGTAGTTTTTTAGCTTATTTGCCATTCTAGCTTATTTTAGTTGTTGATTTTTGTTCTTAAGTGCTTAGTATATATTGCTTATTGTCTGCCTTAGCTTATATTAAGTGTTCATTTGCTTATTTGCCTAAAATACCCAAACAGCTAAGTTAGTGTAGTGAATCTTAAGACTTAGTGTAAATTTAGCTTAATTGCTTCCTTCTTTTGCTTATTTTCGTGCTTATTTGTAAGTTATAATTTTTTTTGTCTTTTTTAAAGTTGCTTATTTTTAGCTTTTTCAAAAAGTTGTAAAAAATGAGAAATAAAAGTGTTGGGATTAGGGGAGACCCCGAGTGAGCAAGACTCGAACTCGAGACCTCAACCCCATCAACTAACACTTTTATAACAACACCTCTACCGTTGTGCTACAATAGCTCATCCGGTAGAGGTTTGCTTTATTAAATATATAAGCCCACTTTAGCCCATAAGCACATAAGCCGGTTATAGCTTATTTCAGCTTATTTAATAAGCTGTCTTTTCCCTTTTTATTTTTCTTAGATCCAACATCCTTTAAGCTATTTTCTTGTATTTTTTGAGAATTTTTCGTAAACGTTCACTATTTTTAAACATTTATTTTCTTTAAATCTGTTTTTTAATTATAATAAATTAAATAAAAATCAAAAAATATTTTTCTTTTTTAGAAAATTTTATTTTATCAGTACAAAGCAAAAGGCACAAAGAAAAGATAGACTACAAGAAAGCTAATTGACAGAAATTAAAATCTCACTCGATATGATTCAAGCGAGTAGACCTAAGCTAGATAAAATTTGAAACCTAACTATTCCCCACGCAGCGACGCCAAAAACTTGATGCGGATGTCGTTAGACTTTAACAAGAAGTTTTACAACTCCCTAGGTAGAGCACCTAACCGTTGTAGTGTAGTAAGGCAAGACTCGAGGTTTGTTGTCGTTCTCTAGGGGAATAGGTTAGGAAGGCTCGAACAGAATCTAACAGAGGGCTAAGGGGTCGAAAGAATATTCTTTTTATATTTTTATATTTTTATTTAAGCAGATAAATATCATAGTTTGAGAGGCTTGTTGGTTTTTAACCAATTAAACTAATAATAATAAAATAAATCTAAACTACTGGTGATAACTCTATGGTAAACGAACATATTTACTTAATCATGCATTACTCCTTATTATGTTTCTCTAAATTATGCTGCTTTGTCACCCTTGTTATTGATCTGTTGTAGAGTTATTTCCTATTGTATGAACGAATTACACGCGACCCGCCGTCTATGTAATATTTGTTTAATGGGCTAACACATACGTAATTGTAGTATAAAGATATTACAAGGCCCCTAAGAGTTGCAATTACATGCATTTAAAAACATTTCAGAGGGATCAACCATATTAGGGGTAGGTAGTATGAAGACTGTTACGATGGTTATCTTTCTACACACTCACGTTCTTCACTAGACGTTCTATGCCATTTAATATCTTATGGCTAGTTTTTTAAAGCCTAACGCGCACATCAATCACAAGAAGCAACGTAGTATAGATCTACATAATAAGTTTCATGCAATCATAAGTATATACTAATGGATCTAGCTGGACATATTATAAGAAAGTGAAGAACATAAATCATTAAAACAACACTAGACATATTGATGATAGTGAAGGAATAAAGGATCTTCACTTGATTAGAACATACAGTTAATGCAGATACAGAGGGTTTTGGACACCCTAAAATGACCCTAAGTAAAAGCAATATATTTGTCTTATAAATACTAGGGCTCGGATCCCAAAAGTTACACATCTAAAAACCCTAAAATCTGTGGGTATATATAGAAAAAGAAGTCGCGACAGCGTCGCAAGGTTTATGACGCAATCGCTTCGCCGAATCTTCTAGCGCTTCTTTTGAGGCGGCTACGTATGTTCTTTTGCGCTGTCCGTGAAGGACTTGACGCCGTCGCTTGTAAGATATGACGGCGTTGCTAAGAATTGTGACACCGTCTCCAGGCACTGTGTGCACAATTCTTTAAGGAATTTGGTGTACAGTCGTAGTCTTGTTCGTTTCTTCTCCAATTGAGCCCAAGTCACATGCATTTCCTCCAAAAGTCATCCAAATGCTAAAAACACAAAAACAAACGATTAAGCATATAATCTGGGCATATTTGCATGATTTAGGTGGTTAAATGACCATAAAAAAAATGTATAAATGACACATCATCAAAAACCTTGCTCATGACCACTTATTCAAAAAACCAAATCGACCACCACCACAGAACACATCACACACACATATACTCATAAAACGCACAGATCCGACCATCCAGATCTGGGTTTTTGAATCAATGATGGTCTGTTGTGAGAGATGCGGCGGTGTTATTGTTGTTAAAATGGTCGCCAAAAACTAAATGCTTAATGTTTGTTTGTTTGGTTTAAAACACATATTCATCCACATAATTATTTATACTTGTTTGGTTCGAATCAAAATCGAAATCTGGTGGTTGAACAAACAAAGTGTCAACGTTCGTATTAGTTGAACATGTTTCATTGTAAACGCAACACAAATTCTAGAAAACCTTAATGAAAGTACACAAACTAGTAGACATATAAATGTTAGAATTAGAACATACAATATAGTAAACGATCTGGGTAAGTTAGAAGAATTAGTAATTCTTTGTACGGTCTAGTGTAGAACTAACCAGCAAGTCCTTCGATACGCCATTGTCATGGATTGTGTAATTCGGTATTGTAACTTTTTATTAGGTACAATATGAGACAGTTGGTTGGTGTTTAGTACTTCAACTATGGATAGTGCTCATCGTTACTAAAACCACAGTAATATAAGGAAATGAGGGACGGAATGGTGGAAAAGTATCCAAAAATGTTATTGAACCACCATAGCTGATTACAAGACCAACCACAATATAGTTGGTGTTATCAGTTTTAAACATATGTTTTCAGGTTAGTCACGGAGTGAGTTTTCTAAGTGTTCGAAATATTGAACGAACTGTAAGACCGACTCTAAAGATGAAACCTTTGTCATGGACTTGAAACTGGTAGGTAATCAAATCAAATGAAACAAGTAAGTGATTTTTATACCAAACACCATCATCTGTACCAAACCTTTCACGACCAGCCCAAAAAACAAACCGACCTACAATGCCTGCGATGACCATGTGATCTTGATACATTCGCGGGGAAAACAATTATTCTTTAATTTATTCTAGCTTAAAGAGCTCAATGTAAACACATACACATACCAAGTTCCTTGTCCGGAGCACGGGTATGAAATCTTTATAATGGTTGGGTCTAAAGTGTCAGGACGGACACCAAAACCTAAAAGGATTTTATCAGAATCGGGTTGACTAGTAAATTATGGACAAAAATACCAATAGATCTTTTTATTGATGGGTTCCAAAGAGTAAATACCTCATATTAGAACCAAATTGAAAAATCATTATCCCGTGAGAAGTGCGCGTCTATAAATTTGGCTCACACATGAAAAATATTGAGATTTTAAAATGTAGTGGGAAGGTTATGTTAAATATGATCAAGGTGCTACATGAAACCTGAAAACCTTCTGATTATAGGTTAAGATCATACAACAATTGTTACTCGTACGAACATCGTATGTATAGAGAAAGTTGAAACAGTCTATGCAAGACTTCCATTTCTTTGACACAGTTCAAAACTAGAGTAAAGACTTTACAGGAAGTCTATTCATGATATTGATTTGTATATCAAACGGTATGTTGTATGGCATTTTGAACTTTTTTATTAATAAGCTAAAGGATGATTTTTGGTAAAAATTATAGGTGTATAGTGTGAGTAGTGTAAGTGACAAAGAAGATTAAATATAGTTTGAGCATTGATACCAATAAACCTAATCAAATAAAGCATTTACTTTGGGTGTACTTTTGTGTACTTGATATGAAAGATTTATAAAAATAGTTTGGGTTTACTTTGGATTTACTTTTGAATTGAGGGTGAATTATGAAACATTTATAAAAATAGTTTTAAAGACTAACAAAAATAGTTTGTTTGATTAGAATGCCCTTTCAAAGGGAATGCTCAAAATATCAAGGTTTGAACAGAAACAATTGTCACATATATGTAACACATATTAGACCAATAAAGTAAATAAATAACGTGTTAGTATGTACCTTCAACAACCGATAAAGTTTTTTCTTTTTCAATCTCGTGGCTCCAAAAATATTCAAGCATATGTTCACGATAGGCTAACGTTGTTTGAAGAGGGTCATCGATCGTCAATGGTAGGTTATGACACAATTTGTATAATAATATACAGACCCATATCCCACAGTCGCCAAATAAGTCTGCTTAAAAGGGAGCATCGGCATACTTGTATATGATATTATAGTTGTCAGCTGATATGCCTGTGCTCTGCGAAACCCATGCATGTGTAGATACAAGGTAAGCTTCTCTCGCAAATAGTTCTTCATTTTTCTCCACCATGGTCTTCTATTTCCCAAGACCTAACTAAGAGAATCTTAAAAGGTAACCACTCCATTACGGATTTCAAGCTCAGCAAGACACCAATGTTTCTTGGGTTCATTAACCGAAAAATACGCCTAATTTAAAGATTTAGGAGCAATTATTTTTTAATAACACATCAACAAAGCTTGTCATAATAAAATTTGGACTAAACCCACCTTCTCAACATCTCTCCAGGGCACATGATACATATTGCCATTTGAAAAATATTCAGGCATGATTCCAACTAGGAAGCTTGGTGAGAAATTAGGGCTTACCATAGCCCAATCTGCCTCGGTTGGTCTTAAAAACCACATTAGATCAACCCATAAATCGAGGTGCTATGTATGGAAAAATTAATAGATAAGGTATAAAATTAACTATAATTATTTATAAATTATTAAATATTATAAAAAAGGCTAAAATAAACGTACACATAGACTTGACATTGTTTATCTCAAGTGGTGGGATGTTTACGTTGTAATTCGAATGTTGCGGGGCAATAATTAAATATATAACCCTGTAGCATTTGCAATATTTACATGAAGAAAGAGGGTGGCAACTAAAAAAGGCCACATTGTGCTAAAATATATAAAGCTGGTTGCAAAATAATAAAATAAAAAAATGGAAGTTAGTAGCCTATAAGTGCACTTCATAAGTTCTTGTGAATGGTTTTATGCTTTGCGTCTTGTTTCCTGTGAATCACAGGAGATAAAGAGCTTTCGGGAAACAATAGTATATTCTAATAGATTTCTGCCTAATTTCAAATTTCAAAGGCAAAGGCTCAGGGAGTTTTCTTATCTTAATTCTACTATTTTATTTATGTTTTATTCCGGAAATGTATAATTAGGGACATTGTACCAAATTCATGCGAGGGGGCGTGAGCGCGGTGGGGGTGGAGGTATGGGGAGTAGAATTAATACTTGATGTATGCTTTGCCTTCGATTTTCTAGTTTTATTTTGACAAATTATGCAATTTGAAATTTTTTGACCCAAATTTTTCTTACATAACTAGAATAATCTTTGCGAATTTGCACATTACCCTTTATTACTATTTGGTGTTAGTTAGTCTAATATTCCGTTTCTATCATATTATTCAAAAATCCACCAAAATATTGAGTGTGCCGGTAGTATTGTAGACTTTAGAACTTGGTATGTACATCATTTCGAGACCTAATTGATTAGCAGGAATAGATATTTCAAGAAGGCAACACTTAGGAAATCACCCAAAATTGCATATATTGTGTGCGTTTTATCGGACTTGTTACATGACTTGTCGATTCCCGTGATAATCCTTCTGTTGCACCATTTTATAGTGCGAGTTACCCCTATATCACCATGATTGTAGCCATCTATGTTTTCACCACAACTCTAAATGTTTTGTTACACCATTTAACCTTAGCCTCCCTTTGTAGTCTATTTTTCCTTGTGTTGAAATCTCTGCTAATTATCCTGGATGCATACAAAGGATACCATCAAATAAAAATGGCAAAAGAGGATGAGGAAAAGACAGCATTCATTACAAGTCAAGGAATATTCTGTTACTCAAAAATGTCGTTCGAATTAAAAAATGCTGGAGCAACTAATCAACGTCTAGTGGATAAAGCCTTCCAAAAACAAATCGTCTAGAACCTAGAAGTATATGTAGATAACTTAGTCATTAAAAGTTGCACGGAGAAAGAAGTAATCAGAGACATTGAAGAAACATTCACCCTCAAAGAGATACACATGAAGTTAAATCCCAAAAATGTACCTTTGGGATGAGAGAATGCATGTTTCTAGGGTACAAAGTGAATGCTGACGGATTAAAAGTATGTCTAGATAAGGTGGAAGCGGTCCTTAGTTTGCCATCTCTAAAATGTTTGAAGGACGTGCAAAGGCTAAATGGGAAGTTGGCAAGCCTCAACAGATTTCTGTCTAAATCAGCCGAAAAATCATTGTCATTCTTCAAAACTCTAAAGAAATGTACAAAGAAAAGTGACTTCCAATGGATTGCGAAAGCGGAAACGGCATTCAAACAAATGAAAAAATTAATAGCAGAATTGCCTATGTTAACCGCACCGAAAGAAAAAGAAGAATTAGTCATCTACCTGGCGGCTGCCAAAGAAGCCATCAGTACGGTCCTAATGACGGAAAGGGACGGGAAACAAATGCCTATATACTTCGTTAGCCGTGCATTACAAGGTCCGGAAATCAATTACACTCCAATGGAAAAGTTGATACTTGCTCTGGTAAGTGCTAGCAAGCGACTAAAAAGATATTTCCAGGCAAACACAATCATTGTAATCACAGACCAACCGATAAAGCAGATGCTGTCTAATCCGGAGGTTACAGGAAGACTGCTGATAACATCAAATATTTAATACTTTTTGGTGGCAAATTACCCCCTATATTACCTGCAAATGTTTCACTAATACTCGAAAACGAGATATTTTCTATCATTTTGTAGTTTTCAGGTGAAATGTAGGAATGTGACAAGAAACAAGGGAAAAAGGACTTAAAATATAAATTCTGAAGAATGTTACGGCGTAACACCAAAAATGGTTACACCGTAACATAAATTAAGCAAGTACGAAGATCAAGGACAACGTTACGGCGTAACACCATATCTAGTTACGCCGTAACCATATATTTGGAAGGAAATCTTGACAAAGTTAGAGTTACGGCGTAACACCTTATCCAGTTACGCCGTAACCATGAAGATCTACAAATATGGAATGAAGATCACGTACATATGGAAGTTATTTGAAGGTTACGACGTAACACCATATATGGTTACGCCGTAACAACTGCTTAAATATGGAATGCCGTGTAAGATGGTTACGGCGTAACACCTTTATTGGTTGCGCCGTAACAGGTTCAATACCTATAAATAGAGGCCTCATTCAAGCTATTTCGACATCTCTTCCTCCACAACCAATTGGAGAGGCGACAAAGACTTCCGACCTTCAAAGAATTCCACCTGGAGTCCAAGAGAGATCACACTTTACTTACTTTTTGTATTTAATCGTTCAAATACGAATACTATAAGAATTATGAGTTTTCAATATATGATTTCTTCTATCTCTTACTGTGTTTCCGTTACCATGAGCGGCTAAGCACTTAAAGTGCTGGCCTAGTTATGTAGTTACTTTTGTTATGATTGTTTCCTGTTAGATTATGGTTTCATTAGATATTCCTTGACTATCGTGTAACCCTGGGTTTTGGTAGTACGGGTGGTTTCGACCTAGCTTGCCCCATAATTAGATTATCTAGTCAATATAGAATCCAATGGGTGCTAGGGCGGATCACTAACTCCTTACCTGGTATAGGAACTAACAGTCACCGCACTTATCACTTAATATACTTAAAAAGAACATGAACTCTTTCAAAGAGGATTAAATAATCTTTATAGATTATTAGATATGTTTTGGGAATAGTTGGGATTAATCACTGCAACCTGGATAACCTACCTCCCAGATGATTTGGGACTGATTCGGAATCGCAGGAAGTATAGGATAGACTAAATATGCACATTCAAGTCTATCGACCTTAGAAACCGCTAATGAAACCATAGTTTAACATTGCACAGGAATGCGTTTTCATAACAACAGTAATGAAGTAACTAGGTTAGCACGTTTTCTCTCTTGATATCTCCAACTCTTTTAATTTCCAGTTATTTGTTTTCTTGTTATTTATTTCAATTCAAATCAAAAACCATTTTCAAAACGTGACACTTCAAATTAAAACTAATTACAACTTAGCTCTTGGGACGACCTCGGATTTACCATTCTATACTACCCACGATCGGGTTCTCTGCCCGTTAGTGCGTGGTTAGGTAGATCGAGTTTTATAAATTTAAAACTTGGTAATAATATATTTTATTAGACCGTTTGATTGATTTTTTCCTTGCAGTCTTCCAAGTACTTTCTGTCTCTTATGTAGAGAATTCCTCTGCATTGGGATTCATTCTATGTTTTTCAACACCATATCTTTTTCATAAGGATTAACTTCTTTATACCCTTATTAAACCTATCTGGAAGTCGTCTTCAATATCATCATCGTTGAAGACAATTGCTGGGAAAGTTATGAGGTGACAACAATCTTCTCAGGACCTGAATTCCTTTCACTTTCAAGTACAAAAGGTCTTGATTGATCAGAGATAGTGCTGGAGCTTCAGGATCTCTTTGACAGCTTTGAACTAATGGTGTGATCTTTCGGTGGATGAGGAGTATCAGAATGTCCTTTTGCTTCCCAAACAATGTCACTTTGCAAGAAATTCTTCATCTGATCAATGTGATACTGATGTTCATCTCCTGAAGTACATCTTTGTCTTAGCATCTCATCCGCCATCTTCTTTAACTTCGCTTCATCAATTGTCAAAGATATCTCCTCCATGATGTCTTGTGATACTTGCTTAGTTGGAATCTCATCATCATCAGAAGCATAAGAGTTAGTCCAGAAATCAAATTCATCATCTTGTTCTTGATTACCTGAAGTAGAAGGACCTGGTTCCTCTATATTTACTTGTCCAGACGATGACTCTCCAGATACATATGCTTCATACTCCGATGTCTTCTGCCTTTTTGCACTATTCTCCCCCTCAGGATGAGCATCATCATGAGGATCGTCCTGATCTCTTGGGCGAATGGCAGAAGGTCTACAAGCAGTATGTGGTACCTGTGTCTTCTCAAACTTCATCTGGAGAGCCAACCAGATTGCTATGTCTTGTTGTTGTAACAGAGGATCAGCCTTCATAGCAAGGTACAATTGATGTTGTTGTTCTGGAACAGAGGATGATTGAACTTGTGCCGGATGAACATGAAGAATATGACCTGACATATAACTGCGTACAGATGCATCAACTAAAGAAGGAATGGCATTGTCAATTGCATTTTGAATCTGTGAAGATATATGTGCCTGCATACGCCCACGTTCTTGCAAGATAGCTTTAGAGATTAATCTTTCAGTCTCTTCTTTAGTCGTTTTCCTTTCCATAATCAAGCCTTTCGCAACATAAACCGGAACTTGATCTCGAACTTGCGCAGGAACTTCCTTCTTAACTTGCTCTGTTACTTTTTCTTTCACCAACGAGGGTAGCGTTTCCATCATGACATCATGAAGATTATTAGCAAGTTGATCACTGGATTTCCGTGGCATGAACCTTTTCTTGAGATGTGCAAATAAGTAACCATATCGTCCTTGTAATTCATGAAAGAAAGTCTTGTATCTTTTGAATCGATTTGGTTTTGCCTTGATCAATGATAGAAGACGATTGGTTTTTATGAACTTTGGTGCAAATGAACCTGATGATGGTGTAGGATGAGTAACCGTCAATTCCTGAAGTTTCTCGGTATCCAAAGATACGAGAGTAGAGATATGCCTAGGTGATCTAGTTGGTGAGGGAATTGGTGAAATCCTAGACTCCTCTACATTCTTCCCTTTCGCCCTTCTCCTTAATTCAAACACTTCATCAGTTATTTCAATCTTTTAATCATTACTTTACAGGTATAACAATATTTGGTTCGACCTCCGTATCCTTTGAAGTCTCTTCATCTTTTTCCTGAACAATCTCCACCTCCGGACTTTCCTTATCACTCCTGGGCTCTAACCTAGTGCCGGGAATAGATGTGTCATCATGCCTAGGGGGTGAACTATCATCAACATTCTCAGGATTTCAACAGCTTCTTAATGCCTCAGCTGCCAAGTGTTCATCGACAGTGCCACTTTTCTCTTGCTTTTGTTCTTCACGACTTTTGTGTCTCAGCAAGATATTACTTGAATTTCATGTCTTGTATAAATCATCTCAAGCTTTTTATGCTGTTGGCACTAGAACAGGTGGTGTTAGTCATGCAGATTGCCTTGCGGTAATAGAAAACGGAATCATAGTTATTGTTTTGGAACACTTGACTCAGCTGGCTCTGTAGCAGGGTTAGGTGACCTAGGGGCGCTAGTTGTCCTATGCGTTCCCTGGGTAGACTCAGTCGGCTGTGACTGAATCAGAGGAACATCTAGTCCAAACACCTCTGCATACATCTTATAATGCTCCGTAAGCTTCATCTCTTCTGTAATCATCCATGGTGGTATTCGCATCCCAACCTTGTTCTTGTTTCTTCCTGAATTGAAGATATTCTTCATAATATCATCATCTTGAAGATTGTGATAATGAGAGCATCTGAGCACGTCATCTTAGAAATGTCAGGAAAGATAGTCATATAATGACTGATGATGATCTTTGTAAATCGTGGGTATGGGATCGAAGTGGCAGGATGATGAAGCGAATAGTAAATGCCTTCCCACATTAACTCTGCATAATCCACATGAATGTTATTAACAAAGCAGTATAACATTTGCATTATCTGCAAACGGGCGGTGGTCCATCCCCGTAACACGTGTAGTCAAGCACTTGGAGAATATCTTGCATAACGTCTGCCAAGGCTGTAGAAGACCAGGTATCTTGAAATTAGACACAGTCTTGAGTTCCATTGTAAATCCCAACACTTGTTTGTAAAATGGAACCATATCAGAGAATGATGGTGGTGGCACAAACGAAGCATGATTGTTATCATTTGCTTGCGGAAGATGAAAGATTGTTCTGAAGTCATCCAGAGTAAATGTTAGCTCTTTTCTATCCAGCATGAACTTGAGTCGATACTTTGATCCGTCTTCTCTCAACGTATGCCAGAACTGTGCCATATAAATCCAGGTAAGATGTGATGCGGCATTGCTGAATTCGTAATGATGATTGTAATATTATTCATCAGAATCTTGTCTATCTGATGGATCATTTGCACATTCTCCATGTTTACCTTTTTATCTTGCATCCATAATGTCATATCACTTTCGTTTGGAGGACACAGTTTCATCTGGATGAACATAATAGCTGTTGTTGTCGTTTGCCCATGATGATAAATGAAATGAATAACAATTGAGGGTGTTAGGAAAACAAATAATTCTTTTAACATTTTTGGTCTTTTTCCTCTCTGTCTTTTTGATATGTTCTGGCAATTTCTTTTTGAACTATTTTTCGATCAGTTTGTTTCTCATGTGCTCTTCTTGCTTTTTCTGCCTTTCCATACGCTTTATTATCGAATTATTCTTTGATTTAACAATTTTTTGTGTATTTGGCATTTTCTTTCGAAACACACTTTTTGATTTGCTTTTTCTGCGTATGGATTTAGCTCTCTTTTCTGTTTTTAGGAAATATCCTCACCGAAATTCTTGTGACTTGATACTCTCTCAAGGAAGGATGTAGATTTCTCTATTTATTTGACCAAGAACAGTTATGAAAAATTCAGAGAAAACTTCAACTTTTTTAAATTGTTTTAAGAAGAGTATCATTTTGACTACAATTAACAGATTGAGAACTTTTCAAAATCATGTGACAAAATTATATGTAATTCACAGAACTACAACTGAATAGACACTAAGTCACTCACTCACTAATTTGTTCATTGCAGGAAAATGGCTTAGCAGGACATGACCTTAGTCACTTAAACAATTGAGATTTGAAAATTAACATATTTATAAAAACTTTGTTTCTTTCACATTTGATTTTGAAGCCTAAACTTGATGATTACAAAACACATCTAATTCAATATTGATGGACACTAAGTCACTCACTCCTCCTTTTTGTTCATTGCAGAAAAAACGGTCGGTATAAACGGACATGACTTAGTCCATTAAAACATTTTTGATAGACATATATGATCCATAGCATAGAATTCATGAAAAACTTGTATATTTGCCCAAAAATTATTTGCATATTTTGGCACACTTAGAACTGATCAGACATTCAACACATATTGCATTTCTCTTGAAGCAACAACATTAATACATATACAAAATACTTTCACAAAGCCACAAACAATTAAACTGATTTTCATCATTAACCTTTACTAAGTTTGACTTTTGTTGACTACCGATTTTGACCAGTTGACCTTACCGATTTTGACAATTAACCTGTGCACAAGAAAGTAAAGTCGGTAAACTAACAGATTCGGTAATGTATTACCGAGTTTATTCAAAATTTAATTCTAACCATTCTATTAGCATTTTATGACCTTAAGACACTTTTTACACTTAAATCTAATGCTAAAGATTATTCAGATGCTACTAAAACTCGGTAAGACACGTTTTACTCTAAACTCGGTAATCTAGCAAATTCGGTAAACTTCATTTTTACCGAGTTCAAACTCGGTAATCCCAAATTACTCAAAAAGGCCTAAAACATCTATATCTACTTACGTTTGAGTAAGAAGTGAAGGTACAAGCGTTGTAATGAACTTAGATATCAAAAATCAGACTTCTACTCAAATTCGGTAAACAGGATTCGGTAAAAAAGAAAAGTAAAAATTGAAATGAAAAGCCTTTATATAGCCACCGAAAACAGTTTTGAAAATTGACATTTTCAGTCCCTGTACTTCACTTTTACCGAAAACTGTTGAAAAATTGTCACATTCAGTCCCTGTACTTGATATGTACCGATTTTTGTTTATGAATTTACACAAACTCCCCCTTAAACAATGAATTTTTTCAAACACTCCCCCTTGAAATGACAATTATGTTAAATGCATAGTCCGAAAATGAAAAATTGTTACTTTTTCAAATAAAACTCCCCCTTGAAAATATAACATTTCCAAATTTTATTATCAAAAAGATGTTTGTGAATGAAAATTGTAAAAACTCCCCCTTGGATCATGATTCCGTATTTTGCCATGTAAAAGATTTTAATAAGAAACTTGGAATCATGAAACAAAAGATTGTAATTCTTTTTAAATTATTATATAATTATTTATATATATATATATATATATATATATAACATTTTATTTATTTATATTATTTATAGATATATATATATATTTTATTTTTATTTTAGAGAAAAAAAATGTGTAAATTATTTTTGTTATTTTTGAATTTTTCAATTTTTATTTTGTTTTTGATATATTTATTTACTCATGATTGTGAATGTATGATCTTTTCACGAAGATAACTTTGTCAGACTATCCAACTGAGTTGGAGTCATACATCTTCATACCAATGCGATGAACTAGATACTCAAAGCGTTCTTTTGGAAGCGCCTTAGTAAATAGATCGCTATTGGTCTTCTGTTCCGACAAAGTAAATTTCACAGTACCCCTTCATTGTGTTCTTTACTATAATGATACCGGATGTCAAGGTGCTTTTGTCTTAGAATGTGGATGGATTGCACGAAATAGAAATGGTACTCTTGAAATCATAATACACTCGGAAATCCGATTGTATTAAACTCTTATAGTCATGCAGTTGAGTACGCATCCATATCACTTTGAGCAACAGCATGCAGACAATGAAACATATTCAGCTTCTGCAGTAGACATCGCAGTACAATCTTGTTTCTTTGAACTCCAACTCACGAGCTTTCCACCTAAAAATTGCAATCCTCCTGATGTGCTTTTACAATCATCATTACAACCTGCATGGTCTGCATCTGAATATGCTATCAGTTCAAAGCCAGAATCCTTCGGATACCACAGACCCATGTTATAAGTCTGTTTTAGGTATCAAAAGATCCGCTTAACCTCTTTGAGGTGTTTGACCGTAGGTCGTGCTTGATTTAAAAAAATATATCGTGCACATTACAAAGTAGCAAAAGATATGGTCTGGTCGACTGGTGTTAGATACATAGCCCTTTCCTTCATTGATGATAATTCGTTTGATACAGTAGGAAGTGCCTTGAAATCATCATCGTCTCTCTGTTGCCAATAGGTGTGCTAATGAGGACACATTCTTCTAGACATGTTTCTTTAACACCACTTTTGCACTATTATGATCTGGACTTATGAATATGCCACGGCGAGATTTGATGAATTGAAGACAAAGAAGTACTTTAGTTCATCCATCATTGACATTTAAAAATTGTTTTTTCATTTAAGTTTGCAAATCTTTTTGAAAAATATGGTTTGTTGATCCAAAATACATGTCATCTACATATACTTGAACAAGTATATGTCTCCCCGTGCGTCGAGTAAACAAAGTTTGGGGTCAATTATTCCGTTATAACCTGTGTGCCAATTAGGAAAAGAAGACAGTTTGTCATACCATGCACGAGGTGCTTGCTTAAGACCGTATAGAGCTTTTTTCAACCTGTAGACGTGATTTGGAAATTCAGGTTTCAATAAACCCTTCGGTTGGCTGACATAAACTTCTTCTTTCAAAAGGACCGTTGAGAAAGCAGTTTTGACATCCATTTGAAAGATAGTGATATTCTATGTGCAGCAAAGCAATGGAACGCCCAAACAGCCTCAAGGACGAGCAACAGGAGCAAATGGTCTCCATCAAATCTATGCAGTCTTGCTTGCTTATAACTTTAGCCACCCAAGATGAGTTTTGTTCGATCCATAATATTTCTACATCTCCTTATTCTTCCAAAGCCATTTGAGAGCAATAACATTCTTTCCTTCTGGTCGTGGAACCAATTCCCAAACTTGAAGTCTTTCAAATTGATTCAATCCATCTGATAGACTCAAATACAAACTATGATCGACCCATAGCTTCTTTGATGTTCTTTGGTTCAATAGTGCTGACGGTTAATGCGTACATGCAAACCTCAGAATCGGTATGTAGCCGTTGACGAGTCATAACAGGTTTGGAAGGGTCACCAATGACTTGGTCTAGAGGATGATCTTTTGTCCAAATGTGAGTCGAGGGTTGTACTTGATGGAAATTCTGCACATTTGATGGTTCGAGATTCGTAGTAGATGACTCAATTTCCTCATGATTCAGAGAATCATATGGAACAAACTGTGTATTACCATCAAAGTCAGCAGAAGCTTCTTGATTGAATTCATCAGACTCTTGTAAAGCGATTGGAGAATTTTGTTCGTCAGATGTTGTGACAACATGAGGAGCCTCATGTGTGTCAACAATGATTGAAGATGTAGAAGGTGAGTCTTCTTGATCATGAGTTGGTTGTGCAGCGGAATTGATGGTAGTATCAGAAGATTTTTGCTCAAAATAATCTTCAAACATTGGACCGAACAAATTATCCAAATCCTCTTGTGAAGGAGTATTCATTAAATCATCTGTGATTTTTGATTATTAAATCGTTGGAAGTCGGGTTCTAAATAGTCATGTTCAGAAGCCATAGCCGTAAGCTCGTCAAACTTGACATGAATAGTCTCCATAATCCTTTTTGTGCGACGGTTATAGATTCGTAAACCTCTTGATGTTTCCGAATAACCAATAAAAACTCCAATGTATGCTTTAGGTTTATTTTCCCAAGATCATCCACGGTCATTTGTCAAGATATCACAGTTGAGCCAAAAAATTGAAATTACTCATCATTGGCTTTCGTCCACGTAACAAACTATAGGTGTTTTATTGTGTCGTGTGTGATGATTGACGATTTTGAGTAAAACATGCTGTAGCAACTGCTTCAGCCTAAAGAAATTCAGGTAACCTTGAAAAAAATAAGCATTGTGCGATGCTTGCCTCAACTAGAGTTCGATTACGTCGTTTACTACTCATTTTGGTGAGGTGTGCCGAAGCAATGAAAATTGTTGATAATGCCTAAATTTTCATAATAAGCTTTGAGAGTTGCATTCTTGAATTCAGTGTCGTTATCAGTCTGAATCTTGCAAAATTTGGCTTTGTAATTCAATTGAGCTTGAGCAATGAACTTCTTGATGATCTCTAGAGTTTCGTCTTTCAAACAAAGAAAATAAACCTATGTGAATCTAGAAAAATCATCCACTATTACAAGAATATACTTCTTTCCATTGACCGAAGCTACTCTCATTGGACTGCACAAATCCATATGAAGTAATTCCAATTTGGAGTAATTACTTGGAATCAATTTCTGTGGATGAGAAGCTTTCTTGCTTTTTCTTCTTTCACAAGCAGAACAAAGATGATCTTTTTCATATTTGAACTTTGGTAAACCGTCAACCAAGGCAAGTTTGGTAAGATCGTTTATGGTGCCAAAATTAAGATGTCGATGCCATAAGCATGAATTTGTTAAAGTTGCTTTGGACATTAGACAAATGGGTGAAGAAGCAGCCATGTCTGAAATGGAGATGGTATATAAATTCGAATCGCGTCTGCCTGTGAGCAAATCATCTCCTTCCAGATTTCGAACATAACATGTTTTAGAACGAAAAGCGTTCCGAAATCTCCACACAAAATCTGTCCATCACTAAAGAGATTATGTCCAAAGACCTTCAACATAAAATACATGCACTAATAGTTGTTTATTGCATGTATATAATCACCATAGCCTGTAATAGCTGCAAAGTTGTCATTTCCAAAGCGGACGGTTCCCATGAACTTTTCAACGAAGTTTCTCAATAGAGCACGATCACCCGTCATATGCTTTGAACAACCACTGTCAACAACCCATAGAACGATCTGAACTACCTGCAACACAAGAAGAGGCAACACATGGACAACTGGGCAATTTGACTATTCCATCTCTCTTAACTAAAACAGTGGTTTCGTTTCGAAGGATTAGTATGTGCATGTGGCTTTGTCGTTTAACAAGTGTCCACTTAACATTGGTTGTGATTCAAACATTTTTGCCTTTTTTTTTTTTTTTTTTTTGTTTTTTTTTTTTTTTTTTTTTTTTGTTTTAAACTACTTGTCCGAATCTTGTTTAGCATGAATGGGCTTAATGGTTTATCACGCATGTTACTTTTCTTTTTCTTAAACTCACTAGAAACCTTATCTCTAGCTTTTGATGCACTTGCTTCATCAATCTTAGATTTGGAAGCTACAGAAGTAGTATCTAAAGTCTTAGATTGTGTCGCTTTTCTCTGAAAAACATAGTCTTAGGAGCTACAAAGTAGTTTCAGAAGAATTTTGGTATCCTAGAATTAAACTAGAGAGGTTCTACGAGCATTCGAACGCACATTCAATTTTTGCTTAGCAACTCATGTTTCATGACAAGGAATAAGCATCACTTTGAATAACAGGAACACATTACAATGTTTATCGCTTTAGAAGCGTTTGCTAGCAGCAAACATCAATTACATTTATCCTTATTTGACACAAGCTTTAGCATAATGTATTATATGTTTGTTTGTTTTGGCCTAACATAAACTGCTTTCTTTCTTTGCTTCATTCTTAGAGAATCTAAGATCCCACTGGCTTGACATGTGAATCTCTACTTCTTTTGAATCTGTCTAACATGGACTGTAGCATTTCATTCTGTAGAAGTAACACATTCTTAGACTTGTTTGTTTGTGATTCTTATTGTTGTGTGTCATACTCTGTACAAGTCCCAGGGCTAATACATTTTGTTTGATGTATCCCTATTTGTTTGGTTTGTGATGTCTGTGAAGTGACTGGTTTTGACTCAACATGGTTTTCTTTTGTTTTTAAAACACAGTTTTTCGGTTGCTTTAGAAAAGATTTTTATTTAAGGTGTGACACTAAGAAAAGATTAAGATTACAATGTGTCGTGTCAAACTTAGTTTTCACAGATTTACCATTTTCACCATTTTTAATTCTAGCTGTTTCTACTCAGATATGGTAACTAAATGATCTGTTTTTCAGCACGAATAGCTATTATATTGCATAAGTTTTCTCAGAGACATGAGTAATTAAACTCATCCTTTCCTTTGAGTTTGACCGATCGTTTATGTTTGATTGGATTCGAAAAGTTTTTTGTATTACATTTTGGCATTGATCTCGTTCTTTTATCAAATGATTGTACTTTTAAAATCTCAAAGACACGTTTTCATCCTCAAGTTTTTGTATTCTAGAAATCCAAGAGAAATCAAAAGGTTTTGAGTTTTTATTCTTCGAAGAATCCCATTTATGTTTTTCTTTTTCATGTTGCAATTTTAACTCAAAATCAACACTTTGTTTTCACATCTTTGAACAGCTTTCTCAAGAATTTTTATTCTTGCTTTCAAAAACCCTTCTTGTAACTCTAAAGTTTTCTTTGTGTATTGTTCAAGTTCAACATGTAAGAAACTCATCAACACATTCATGAACACTAACAACACACATAGCTCAATTATCATGTTGGATTTGATACTTCCAAGTTAATCTTTCAACAAATTCATTTGGCTTTCAATATCATCAAGATAAACATCATTTTTGCTCAAAAGCATCTTCATTTCTTTTATATTCCCTTTGTAATAGATTTGAAAGAGACAAAGTGATCCAGTAATTCATAAGGAAGTGGTTAACCTGGATCTTGACAAAAGTATTAGAGTTATTACTCTTCTAGGATGTATAAAACATACTTGCCCTTTTACTGTTCTGTTTTATCAACAGAAACAATTTTTCAAACCCAACTTGTATATTTAATAACCCATTGATCAAAGGTAACTCACTTGGCATTGTTTTTGTTTCTAGAATCTTAACAAAGGGAGTATAAGGAGATGAAGGAATGTTTGTTCAACAATGATTCTTTTTGAGGAACAAATTATTATAAAGCACAAATTTTTTTTAATTGTTTGTAATCATTGTCCAACAATTTGTTGTTCGCAACAGCAATTGGATTATTCATTTTTAATTTTTGCTGTTTGACTTTTGAAGCCTCTCTAGTGTTTTCTTTAGAATTTCTACATTCAAAGGGAATTTCTATATTACCCGTCCTTGATGCAACATATAACTTTGGACATTCTAAAATTGCTTGTCTGAGTGTATAAGGATTCGGATACCCCAAACATGTTTTAATTGTTGATCATAACAGGGACAGTGGTTTTGACGAGCATAAAACATTGCTTGTAAAGAGATTACAATTTTCAAAAAAGGTCAACATTCTTTTTTTGTTTTCCTAAAGATTCAAGAATAGTATCATGATACTTATCCCTCATTTTCCATCATTTTTCTTTTTAAAAATTAACTGTGATTGTTGTAATTCCTCATTTTTTGTTGAATTGTTTAACCTCTTGATCATCTCATCTCGTTGTTTTCATGATCTCGAATAATCTCTCGATCACGATTACAAGTGAGAGTCGCTTGTTTTTGAAAACGTTTTGCCTGTCTTCAGCTTCATGAATTTCTTTTAGATAATTGTTATCCTTGTTTATGTTTTCCAAAAACCGTTTCCTTTCCGTATACAATCTCAATCTGACTGGTCAGAGTATATTTTGTTGTTGACGCTTTGAGCAATCTTTGTTGTTTTGCAGCTTCATCATATGCATTCCTAACAAGTGTTTCTAATGCACACAGATAAAAAACATGTGTATCTTTTTCAACACTGCCACTATTAACATTTCCTTTGACATAATTCAAATTGAATATTGCTTTAATTTGGATATCTTCATTGGTATGTAATAATTTTTAGTATGATGTTAGATACGCTTGTTTTCATCATTTCTCATTGATGGTTGAAGTTGTACCTCACTTACAAATGCTGACTCATAGCTTGGCTCATCATCAGAATTTTGATCAGCTGGTTGAATTTCTAGCTTTAAAGCATATGTTGCACTCTGTTCTTCTTAATTTCTTTCCATTCCTGAAGCATCCGCAATGAGAATATCATTCTGCTCTTCATGTAAGAATACCACCGGCTTTCATTGTTTTGCCAACAACATTTGCTCCTTGAAATACTTTGAATCCACGACCCTCTTGTTGGGATATTTCTCGTCATAATGTCCTTTTCCACCAAGTTGTTATTAGCATTTACCCGATGAAGTATTGCTGGAGTCGGAGTTCGTACAATCCTTTAATTTTGCAGTCTAATTTGTAGCATTCATTCCCTCAACAACTTCTCCGTCTGAACATAAGCTCTTCGATTTTTTTCTTCCAACATTACCAGAATTCATGCTTTGTATATTCGCACCATGTCACTTGTAAGACTGCTTGATTTCTGGTATTAGACGAAGCTACGAAGACGATTGTTTGTTGGATTAGAGAGTTATGGAGTAATGGCTTTGGCAGTAAACAAACATAGCAGATGCTAGGGGGATCTTCGGAATGGGTTGTGAACTCATCCTGCCTTCAACTCTTCATTATAATCAACTACTGACTGGAGGATGTGTCTAAAATATAAGAAGAGGTGTTCTGAAGAGATGAAACACGTGTGTGCTACTAGAGCCAAAGGTCATGAGACTTTTCCAACAATTCTTTGCCCTTGATAGCATTAACTTATTTCTCAAATTACAGAAAGATAATCAAAAGATCATCACAACGAATCAAACTCTGTCAATTTCCTTGCAAACGAACTTGAGTACATATTTTAACCATTCTGGTTGCAAGCTATTCCAGAAAACTTTGTGTTAATGAAACAATTGGAAAACTTCATGTTGTTACGTTCCAAATCTATCATTACTTAAGACAAACGAGTGTAGACTTTGAACTAGTGACTCTCCTGGTTCTGCAACAATTGATCAACTCATTTGTAATACCTGTTTCCTATCAACTTGGTTGTGTATAGTCCCCACCATCTAACGTTCAACATGATCTAACATTTCTGGCCATCTTACAAGAAAATCTACAAAACTTTGTAATTCTCAATAGGACATGAAAGATGTATCTTATTCGTGTGTTCCATCTTCCGCATATAGTACAACAAGTCATATCTGAAACAGGACAAATTTTTTTTTTTCCCCTCTACACTTCTTGCAACCTTGGTAACATTGAACCTGTAGTGTTATATTCCTAAACACTAAGGGCCATCTTCTTGTGCTTTGAGAAGCACTTCGGTTTCCTCTTGCGATTAGAAAATCTGTTTGAATATACTTGCCAGGTATGTACTACCCCTTTTCATGCATTAGGTTGGGCGGCCTAGTCTTAGAACCGGCTTCAGCGAGGGATTGTTGGAATGTTTTGGATGTCGACATGTCTTAAGATTCAAAGATTGGATCTTTTTAGACGAATATGAGTGAGATTTGTGAGAAAATATCCAAACTCGGTAACAGTAGTCAAATTCGGTAACACTGTTCACGTAATCTGTAAACGAATACCCTTCTCGAACAGTACACTAACAAACTCGGAAATCTTCAAATACTAAACTCGGTAATCTACAAACTACTCAAACTCGGTAACACTATTCACTATAAACTCGGTAAACCTAACTTGTTAAATTCTAACAGTTATGAACTACTAATAACCACAAATTCGATGAAACCGAATTTTATGATGACTAGATAATCCAAGTGTTCTAGAAAATTCAAATTCGATAAAACCGAATTTGATTACCGAGTTTTAGTAAATCTTGAGCAATCGATTTTTAACACTTCAAAACTCGATAAAACCGTGAAATGAAAGTGTAAAATGACTTGTAAAGCTTATTACCGATTTTTGACTTAGTAAAATTCCCTATATCACAAATTCGATGGAACCGAATTTGTGAATCTTAACAAATTTGTAATACGAGTTTAATACCGAATTCCTAATAAACGACTTTTGATAGAACCAAAAGATCGAATATATCTATTACACTGATTTTTCGTACTGAAATTGCTAAATTTACAAGAAAAAATGTTCCTAAACGCAAAATCACTCTACCGAGAATGCAAAGCTTCTACCGAAAATCAAATCCACGCGTCCGAGAATGAAATGAACAGTTCCGAGAGTACAATAACGTCCAATATCTCGAAATCACAGCCAAAATCAATCTCGAAACCTCAATAGTACTTACCGAATTCGAAAACCACCAATTCTTGATTCTCGGTCGAACAAAAACACGCACAAATCGAACACTCTACTTCTCTATTGGCGATTGATACCACTTGTTAGGTCACATGAATCTTGAAACTATTATACTCAACATGCAAGCTTAGGAGAGAATGAGAGCAAATGAAGGGAAAATTCAAATATTATTTAGGAACCATATCTAGTTACGCCGTAACCCTATATTTGGAAGGAAATCTCGTCAAAGTTATAGTTACGGCGTAACACCTTATCCAGTTACGCCGTAACCATGAAGATCCACAAATATGGAATGAAGATCACGTACATATGGAAGTTATATGAAGGTTACGGCGTAACACCATATCTGGTTACGCCGTAACAGCTGCTTAATTATGGAATGCCGTGTAAGTTGGTTACGGCGTAACACCTTTATTGGTTACGCCGTAACAGGTTCGATATCTATAAATAGAGGCCTCATTCAAGCTATTCCGACATCACTTCCTCCACAGCCAATTGGAGAGGCGACAAAGGCTTCCAACCTTCGAAGAATTCCACCTGGAGTCCAAGGGAGATCACACTTTACTTACTTTTTGTATTTAATCGTTCAAAATACGAATCCTGTAAGAATTATGAGTTTTCAATATATGATTTCTTCTATCTCTTACTGTGTTTCCGTTACCATGAGCGGCTAAGCACTTAAAGTGCTGGCCTAGTTATGAATTTACTTTTGTTATGATTGTTTCCTGTTAAATTATGGTTTCATTAGATATTCCTTGACTATCGTGTAACCCTGGGTTTTGGTAGTACGGGTGGTTTGGACCTAGCTTGCCCTATTAATAGATTATCTTGTCATGATGGGATCCAATGGGTACTAGGGAGGATCACTAACTCCTTACCTGGTGTAGGAACTGACCGGTCACCGCACTTATCACTCAATACTTAAAAAGCACAGGAACTCTTTCAGAGGGGGTTAATAATCTTTATAGGTTATTAGATATGTTTTGAGAATAGTTGGGATTAATCACTGCGACCTGGATAACCTACCTCCTAGATGATTCGGGACTGATTCGGATTTGCAAGGAGTATAGGATAGACTGTATATGCACATTCAAGTCTATCGACTTTAGAAACCAGTAATGAAACCATAGTTTGACATTGCACAGAAAATTGTCTTCATAACAATAGTAATGAAGTAACTAGGTTAGCACGTTTTCTCTCTTGATATCTCCTATCGATTTACTTTTTAGTTATTTATTTTATTGTTTTTCTATTTCTTTCAATTTAAATCAAAAACCATTTTTAAAACGTAACATTTCAAATTAAAACTAATTACAACTTAGCTCTTGGGACGACCTCGAATTTACTATTCTATACTACCCACAATCGGGTTCTCTGCCCGTTAGTGCGTCGTTAGGTAGATCGAGTTTTATAAATTTAAAACTTGATAAAAATATATTTTAAAGGAAAATACGCATCAAGTTTTTGGCGCCGCTGCCGGGGAGCTAAAAATTAGAATTAATTTGATTATTTGATTATTTCTCTTCTTTTTCTCAACTCTATCTGCAGGAACCATGTCTGGAATAGACGTTGATACTCTCACTATGGAACAATACCTAGCATTATCACGAGAAAACCATGCACCGGGCGTGGTTAAACCCGAAATCAGAGGCAATGTTAATTTCAAAATCAAGAGTCAGTTCATGCGCGAACTGAGGGAAGAAACTTTCTCCGAGAATAAAGATGAGGATGCTCACGATCACATTGATCGGGTCCTCAGCATCGTTTGCTTATTTAATATTCCTGGAGTCACTAAATAGGCAGTCATGCTTCGAGTTTTCCCCTTCACTCTTACTGGAGCCGCAAAAAGATGGGTGGACAGACTAGCCCCAGGAACTATCAATACCTGGGATCTCCTCAAGAAGGCCTTTATCCAAAGGTACTGCCCACCTTCCATGACCACAAATCAGCTTGAAGATATTTACAACTTCAAGCAAGAAGGAGACGAATCATTATACCAGGCCTGGGAGCGGTATAATAACCTGCTATACAAGTGCCCTACTCATGATATCAATTGTCATCAAAAGGTAAACATTTTCTATAAGGGTTTGAGCACAATGAACCATTAATTACTTGATTTACAGGGACCTATCCCCGGGATGAGACCGGCCGAAGCTCTCACAGCAATTCAGACAATGGCTGACCATTCTAAAAAATGGCACGACGGCACAACAAGTAGGAATATCAGAAGCAGTAGTAGCAATGATGGACTAGATGCTTTAGTTAACAAGTTGGACAACCTGGGAAGAGACATAAAGAAACTAAAGGAAAGTGTTCATGCAATCCAGATTGGATGCCAAATTTGCGAAGGACCTCTCCTCGACAAGGATTGCCCCCTCAACGAGGAAGTTAAACAAGTAGAAGAGGTCGGATATGGAGAATTTGGATGAACAGCGCCGTTTAACGGAAGTAATTGAGGAAAATTTCGTATAGGACCACCTGGATACTACACTAAGATTGATAATCATCCACCATATGGCGAAAAGAGGCAGAGCTTAGAAGGATTACTAGCTAAGCATCAAGAGGAATCTGCACGAAGAAGTACTGAAATGGAGGTGTGGATTAAGAAGCTTCAAGAAAATGCTGAGATTAATACTAAGAACCAAAGTGCCTCACTTAAAAATTTAGAAACACAGATTGAACAGTTAACTAAGGGAATTCGTTCTGATAAAACCCTTGATTCATCCTCAGAACAAATTAAAACTATTACTGCTGATCAGGAAACATCTGGGCTCAACAAACTCCATGGAGTATCCCTCATATCAGATCCTGAAAGTGATGCTACTAAAGTTTTACAACACCAACTGCCACGCAAAGAGTTAAATCCAGGAAACTTCGCACTCCCCTGCACGATCGGTAAATTTAATTTTTATGCCATGGCTAACTTAGGTGCTAGTATTAATGTAATGCCTAGGAGTATATTTGAACACTTGCATCTTACCAATCTAAGGAAAACAAATATGCTTTATGAAATGGCAGACACGTCTAAAAAGGCATCCTTAGGAATAGTTGAAAACATTTTAGTTAAGACTGGTAAATTCTTATTCCTTTCCGATTTCGTAATCATTGACAACACTCCTCCTAAAACTACAATTCTAGGGAGACCCTTTTTGGCTACCATCCGTGCAGAAATAGATGTCTTTGCTGGAAAAATATCTTTAGGAATTAATAAAGATAGAATAAGTTTTGATTCAATGAGAAACAGTCACAAGTATACGAATCCTAGTGAAAGAATTTTCATGGTTAGACCCCAATCCCCTGCACAGAGTAATAATCAAATCGATTACAAAGAGTCAGGTAACTTGGATAATAGGTCCCCTAACTTAGATAAACTGAATTAGATAAGAATGTTCCTAGAGCACACTTCTGTAGCCTTATAAAACAGAATATCAAAGAACAAACCAAAATGTAGCCATCTTGTGATCCTGACAAAAAAATGTGTGATGGTGGGGTAGAAATCTATGGGCTATTGTGCGGAAATGTTTAATATATTGGGTTGCCTTCCAAAAAGCGCTTTTCTTTATTTATGAGTCTTGTAGCTAGACTCGAAGTCCTTTTACTCCTTAAGCTTGATGATACTTATGTGGTTGGTTTTGAGTTTTTCAATTGTCTCTCTATCTCTTTTATAGGTACGTCCAAGGTTCATGTTCGCTTTATGAATTCACTTTCTCTTTTCAAGGGCATGCGTACAGCACCACTTTTTTTCTAACCTTTAGAGTATTTCCCATAGAGCGCCTCAAACTTGTCTTTTTCCAAGGAGGGTACTAGATCTAATTCTTTTATCCTTTGAGGCATTGGTATGTGCTTAATTACACATACCTTTTTCCATCAAAAACGGACTGAAATGACCAAAAACAGACAAAAACTGCCAAATATGTGTTTGTTTTGCATTTGTATTGTGCAGGAAAGGATATTCAGAAAAAGGACGAAAAACAAAGCAAAATCGACAAAATGAAGCACGGAATGGAAAGTGTGAAAAAGACGAAGCAAAATCAAGCTAAAAAGTCAACAGAAAAGTCAATATAGTTAGAGTCCAAAGTCAACTCCGAGAGACTGAAGCAGAAAATACAACTTGAGGGACCACAAATGCCAAATCCCTAAGTTGTTGCAAGGATAAAAAGACTACAAGGGCTGAATTTGCAATTTACTTAAAATACAAGTAGAGGGGGCAAAACTGCAAACCCATACTTGTATTAACACAAGGGACTGCTTTGCATATACCCTATTATAGGTTAAGGGGGATTTCTTCCAAAACCCTGAAATCAAATCACCACAGGACTAATGTTGCAAACATGAGATTATAGAGGGAGGGGACCAATTCCTGCCCCATCCCTTAACCTTTCCCAATGTTACCTCTTAACGGTTTATTCCCGCCAACCAAAAAACCAAGATAAAACCCTCACATGTTTCCGCCATCTTTTACCCTGCAACCCTTCAACACCATGGTTAAACCCTTCATCCCCAACCCACTAACTTACCCCAACTATAGGATTGCCAACTGGGCAATCCTTCACCATTTTCAACTCAATTTGATGGCTGTGATGATGGATAAAGAAGCACAATTGATTTTAAAGGCTGAGATTACTTCTATCATTTCCCTCACACAACTAAAACACCATGTGAAGCTCTCACTAAAGAGGCACAACATAAAGACCAAGCAAAGATGGAATTTCGGCTATAAATAGGACCATTTTGTAAGCCTTAAGGGCATCTTAGCATATCTTAGCTTAATTTTTAATATAACTTAGCTTATTTTTAGTTCTTAAAGTCATTTACAAACATTTACTTTCAGCTTTGTAAACACTTTCAGTTTTAATGCAACATTTGAGCGTTTTTAAGTCAATTTACAATTACCAAGTGTTAAGCTTCTTAATGTGTTGTTTTGTGTTTCAAAATCTATACAGCTTATTTATATAAGATGCTTTCATTAAGTATAACATAAAAAGTTAATTTAGGTAAAAAAATCAAAAAAAAATCACCAATAAAAACAATATACCAAGCTTTATGTTTATGGATGACTAAGCCAAATGGGAAGGGCGTAGGACAATACTAGCGTCATATTCGGTGATAAGCTGGAGCTTGTAGACAAAGCTTTCAATAGCTTATTCACCCTTGTTTTGAGCAAAGGGGTTTTGTAAGTCAATTTTCCTTCATTTAAGCTCATTTTCTGCATTAGCTTATTTTTAGTCTTATTGTGCTTAATTGCTTATTGTCAAGTGCTTATTTATGCTTATTAATGATGTATGAGTGTTTGTCTTTGAAACCCTTGGCCTAATTAACCCTTAATAAGCCTTAAAAAGCAAATCTGAAAAATAAAGGGGTGTTTGGGACAAAGGGTAAAACGGGTCAAATTGGTTCAACAATGGGTTGTGGTCATTTGGGCAATTTGTATTAGTTTAATTTAGGTCTTATGAGTAGTTAAATTAGGTTTTTATTCATTAAACTTCAAAAGTCAAGTCTAAATTAGCTAATATAAGAATCTGTTGTTTGTTGCCCTCGAAACTGTGGTTTCTAACATGCTTATTATAGGCTTATCTTCCATAGCCTTTAAAACCAGCTTATGAGTCTTACTTTAGTGTTGTTTTAGAAGTCACAATGCAGTAGTTAAGGGTTTCTTGGGTTTACCTTTGTACTTGTTAAAATCTGTCAAAATCTAGTTAAAGTTTTCATAAGAAATTCTTTTTCCTTTGTGAATCTGCCAAATGTTCATGTCAAGATATCAGATAGTAAATCAAAGTTTTAGCTACTAGTTTTCTTGCTTTAACTTATTTTAAGAATTTAGGCTTATTAGCCAGCTTATTATTAAGCTGACTATTGCACCTTAAAAACTATCAAGATGCCCTGGTGCAAAAGGCTAATTTACTCAGCCTCTTATTAGCTTATTTTTAAGTAAACCCTTAGTTTTTTTTGGTTTTTCTAGGTACCCTATAAGCCCAACTATAAGTCTCTATAAGCTTTTCACCTTAAGACTCCCTTCTTGGTGCCTAAAAATAAGCCCGAAAGAGCTCTATTTTGGCTTTTGGCCTGCAAGGTTTGCATTGAGTGCTTATTTGCTTATATGAGCTTATGGCTCATTGTATTTTCTTTATTTTTGCTTAGAATTGCTTATTAGCTTTAGGCTTATGCCTGTGTTAGCTCATTTGTGCTTTTTAAAGTGCTTATTGAGTTTTTAGAAAGTAAAGCAGTGCTAACTTAAAAGTTAGCACTGCTGAATTCATAAGCACTTTTTGGCTTATTTTGTGATGCTTATTTGTTTTCAATTGATCTTACATGCTTATTGCATGTCCCTTTCTTTGTGTTCGTGCTTATTTTCCTTTTTCTTAAGCTTAGACTGCCTTAAAAAGCCAAAAAGAAAAGCTCTTAAGCCCTTTGTCATTTTAAGCTTTCTGTCTGTTTTCCATTAAGCTGTTTTCAGCTTATTTATTGCTTTTCATGAAAAGTCGTAGTTATAAAAAATGCTTAATTTAATGTGCTTTTTAACTTTGTAAAAAAAAATTTGAAAAAAAAATAAAAAGGGGAAGGAGGGAAGTCCTAAGGAGCTGAGGCTCGAACTCAGGACCTCACCTCCCTCAACCCTTCATATATAACACACACTACCGCTGCGCCTTTGGGTCTTTTCTGTTAGACCTTTGGGCGCTTTGGTACTTAAAGGCTTTTTAGCCCATTGCCCATATAAGCTTTTCCAGCTTATTTGATAAGCTGGTTACTCCAACTTATTTTTCATAGGACTGTTAAGGTTTAAGCTATTTTATGTGATTTTTCCAGATTTTTTTATACACGTTTAGTATTTTTTATAATTTATTTTCATTAAAAGTTAAAAAAATTCATAAAAAATAAAATAATTATCAGAAAAATATAAACTTTTTTTTTAAAATTTTCTCTTTTCATATAGTTTCTAGGAAAAATACCAGTTTTTGTGTAGGGTCAATTTTCCAAAGTTTCATTTTTTAAAGAACGGGATTCGTTCCCGTTCTTGTCTTGACTCGTTTTTGGTCCAAACGAACTCCGTTTTTAGTCTAGTTTTTTTTAAACTTCGTTTTTAGTCAAGTAGAATCTAATTCTATTTTAAAAATTGTTCTAGGGTTAAAATTGCAAAATTTAGGTTTTTGATCCTCGTTTTTCGTGCCCGTTTTAGGTTTTAAGTTATTTAGCTTTCGTTTTTAGGTTTTATTTAATCGTTTTTGCATATTTAACAGGTAGAAATAGAAAACCAATCATAACATTGTCATATTCAAACATCGTTTATCAATTCGTCATTCGATTTTCCATTCAAGCCTCATTGGGACATAACGACCCGGGAAATCAAACTTCCGGACACATATATATTTTATTTTTGTAAACTCTTAACCAATTCTTGGCTAAAAGTAATTGGTTGAGTGTTTGCTTATATATTATATATATATTATTGACGAATCAGTGACATTCGATGAAACTCCTCCCCTGTCTAAAACATTACCGTTGGAGGATGATGATTTAGTCAAAGAAGAAGCCATTGAGGTTAGTAAAACAAGACCTTTAGGAAGTAATCTCGAATATAACTCTTTAGAAAATAATGAAATTAAAAACATAAAAGAATCTAAAAGTCACCCATTAGAAAATGTTATAGGTAATTTAAATCAAAGAACTCTTAGATCACAAGCCCAAGATAAAAGTAATTTCTTTTGTTTTATTTCAACCATAGAACCTAAAAATATAAATGAAGCACTAAAAGATTAAAGTTGGGTAATTGCTATGCAAGAAGAATTAAACCAATTCATATCAAATGACGTTTGGGAATTAGTCCCAAATCCTATGGATACGACCATAATTGGAACTAAATGGGTATTTAGAAATAAGCTTGACAAAAATGGTGTCGTATCTAGAAACAAAGCTAGGCTAGTTGCCCAAGTTTATAATCAACAAGAAGGAATTGATTATGACGAAACTTATGCACCCATAGCTAGATTAGAATCCATAAGAATATTGTTAGCTTATGCATGCGCACTAGACTTCAAATTATTTCAAATGGATGTAAAGAGTGCATTCCTTAACGGTTTTATCAATGAGGAGGTTTACGTGCAACAAACCGTCTGGATCATTGACTTCACAAAAACCTAATCATGGTATAGACTTAAGAAAGGCTCTTTACGGAATCAACAAGCTCCTAAAGCTTGGTACGATAGATTGAAAGCTTTTCTTATTAAACATGATTACACCATAGGAATGGTAGATAACACATTCTTTACTAAAAAGAAGGGCCCCAATCTCATCATTGTCCAAATATATGTCGATGATATTATATTCGGATAAACTTGTCAAGAGATGTGTGATGATTTTGCCAAAATCATGCATGACGAGTTCGAAATGAGTATGATGGAGGAACTAAATTTTTTCTTTAGGTCTACAAAATAAACAATTAGAAGATGGTATATTCTTATAATCAATCAAAAATATTTAAAAGAATGCTTAGAAAATTTGGATTAGAAGTCTCTAAGCCATGAAAACTTCCTTTATCACGGTAAAACAAAACTCACAAAAGACGTAGAAGGTGAGTCCGTAGATAACACCAAATATAAAGGTATGATAGGAAGTTTATTATACTTAACGGCAAGTAGGCCCGATATCATGTTTAGTGTTTGCCTTTGTGCACGCTTCCAAAAGGATCCTAAAATCTCTCACCTTGAAGCGGTTAAACATATCTTCAATACGTTAAAGGCACTAGGCACTTAGGATTATGGTATCCTAAGGGGTCCGGCATAGAAACCATAGTATATGCGGACTCTGATCATGCGAGAGATTATGTGGACCAAAAAAGCACTAGTGGTATTTGCACGTTTATGGGATGTTGTTTAACATCTTGGTTCTTAAAGAAGTAAACCGCTTTTGCTATTTCCACAACCGAAGCCGAATATGTAAGCACCGAAAAGGCATGTCAACAAGCACTATGGATGAAACAAGCTCTATTAGACTATGGCATTAGGTTAGATGACATTCCTATAATGTGTGATAACAAAGGGGCTATAGACTTAAGCAAAAATCCCATACAACACTCTCGTACAAAACACATTGAGATTCGTCACCATTTTCTTCGTGACAATGTTCAAAAAGGAAATATTTCCATAGAAAAGGTGTCATCGGAAGATAACATTGCCGATATTCTAACTAAACCCCTTAAACGTGAGCCTTTCAATTACTTACGTCTAGGTCTAGGAATGATGGAACAAATTGATTAAATGCTTACTAAGTTGTCCCATTACCATAAATGACTGATAAGGAACTTAACAGTAAATAAGAACAATGAACTGAAATCAAAACTGAGATGCCAAAATCAAAAAGTTAAGAAAAAAATTTGTCAGATGGGCGGCCCCCTTAATTCTCAATGGGCGGTCCCCTTAAAATTAAAGGGCCGGCCATACAATTAAGGGGACCGGCCATCTGACAGTAAGAATTTTTTTTAATCTGAGTCTAGGATTCTATTTTGCACAAAATTAAAATTGGGAACTTATCAAAAGAATTATTTATATACAAAATTACATAACCTTGGTTTAGTCAAGACTCAAGACTTTCTACTTAATATATATATAAAAATATATAAGTCCCAATACATTTTAACAAAATCCTTCTCACGACTAGGAGTACATGAAAAATCTATTTTCATAATTGTTGATATATGCTAAAAACATTTTTCAAATAATACATGATGATCTCGCATTTGTTGCCAAAATATATAATCTAATATATATTTTGACAATCTTGATTGAGCAACATTGAATCAAGGAGCACTTGGATTATTTCTTAGGTTTTCTTTTCTTAGAGTCGAAATAATCATTACTCCATATTTGTTACATATAGGCACACACTAGGTTTATAAATACAAACACAAATCTCATTTTAATATGTCTACAACACATAAGATTTGTTTAAGAAATCTTAAGAGCATTACAACTATCAGGAGTAATAAAACTACTTGTATAATATAATTTCTATTGAAGAGTTTATTTCTCCTTCATGCATGCTTGCTTACATTTTTTTATTTGCTAAATGCCTTTAGAGTTGATCATGTTTAAAACAAAATTAGGAATTTGCTTGCCTATCCTTTTGCTTGCTAAATGTTGTAGTTTTAGGTACCATAAAAACTAGGACTTGCTGCAAAATGGCCACAAAACAGTCCACTTTTTTACCATTTCCTGAAACAAAACAAAAACCTGGTCTTTCTGGTCTTTTCAGGTGGCGGCCCCCTTAAATCAAAAGGGCGGTCCCCTTAAAATTAAAGGGGCCGGCCATACAATTAAGGGGACCGGCCACCTGAAGCACGTATTTTACTGTTTCTTTCTGCTTTTTGGCCCTCTTTCTACTAGACCCAGCTATACTTTCCCAATTCTCACCAACATTCCTTGGATTTGTATTCTAACAATGTCCATCCATCCATAATCACATCATCTTCCTAGTATAAATAAACCCTCATCCTCAACACATTCATCACATTAAACTTGTCTTCTCCAATGTCTTCCCCTCACAAACATTTACCCAAACCTTCAAGGGTTGCCAAAATGTCGGTAAGACACACATGGAGGAAGAAGTTGAACCATTGTAACTCTTCAAATGAGGTTGATGTTAACTTACCAACACCAATGCCCAAGCCACAATCTCCTATCAATGAACCTACTACTCATTCAAACCATGTTTCGCTACAATCTCACTCACTTCCACTTAGTGATTCTTGTGACACTAATGTTGGACAAGCTTCCATTTCACCAAGCATCAATCAACCTCAAACACAACCCCTATTTCCTCACTTGCTCATCAATCCACATGTTGCTAGTGTGCTTCATGCTCAAACTCCTCTCTCACCTCAAGGTGACAACCACTCACAACCTCCACTTCCTCCTTCTCCAAGTACAGAAATGCTCATCAATGACATTAACCAACTTCAAGACTTATTAAATCTCCTAGCCATGCACCTCTCACAACGTAACACTTCCTCATCTCTTTACTCTCCATACCTACCTCATACCATCAACTTGGATCAAGTTGAACAACATGTTGGTTATTGTCCTTGTTGCATCTTTACCCAAAAACAATTCCTCACTTTGAGTGAAGATATCAATTAGATTAAATTTCTTCTCACTCAACCACAACCACCACCTCAAGTCTACCGAGATTACCCTCAAACAACCACCTCCGCTCCAAACTCTCCACCTACAACCAACTAAGCATATTACATGCTTACTTTTTCTCGCTTTCAAGTAAATGTCCAACCCACTCCTTTTGAAAGAAAGTCTAATAGTTTCCGATGGCAATCTAGGAATATTAGGATCTTTGTAATTTAAATTTTATGTATGTTGTACTAATATGCTTCAAGCATATTATTGCTACTTGGTGTATGCATGCTTGTGTATTATACACAATTATTATGTTTAATTAATGGACTTTAGTCTTATGTTTTAATTATGCACTTGTTTGCTCTTTGGTAGATTGAATTTTTCATATCCATAAAAGTTAAGCCTAGTTGATATATATTTGTGATTATTAGTTTACAAAAATAACTTGACACTTGTTAAGTATTATCAACATGTTTAAATATATTTTTTGCTACATGTTAGAAATAGTTGTCTTGTTCTTCTAACTTGTTTTTGTAGCAAAGTTACCATAGCTCTATTCCTTGGTGCCCTCGAACAAGGGGGAGTACACATCAAGGGAGCATTTATCCATCGTTTCTTCTAATATTAATCGGCGAAGCGTTTTTGATTCTACAAAAAGGGGGAGAAATAGAAATAAAACTCACTAAAAACTTGTTTAAAATAAATTTTACATTTAATGAGTTTAGATTTTGTAATTATCAAAAAAGAGAGATTGTTGATAGAAATAATGCCTAAAAACATTGTTAATATTTTTCGATCTCTCTACGTTTTGATAATCACAAAATGTAAAAACAATTAATGAAAAATTAATTGTAAACAAGTAATTAGTAGTAAATTTTCATTTTGAAAATTTAATCACTTAAAGGTATGAATAAACAAATGCTTAATATAGTTTATGATCAAAGGATTTTTTATTTAACCTCACACTTTTTATAAAAATGACACAAACATTTTTATATCTTTTACAAAATATTTTTAGATTTAAAAGAAATGTTTTATTCAAATAAATATTTTGAATTCAAATTTTCTACCTAAAAACGGCTAGAAATGTTCCAGAAAACACCTCTCTTAGAAAAGACAAAAAAGGGAGCGTCAGGCATGGGCGGCCCCCTTAATTATAACGGGCGGGCCCCATAATTTTAAGGGGACTGGCACCCTAATTAAGGGGACCTAATTAAGGGGATCGACCACGTGTTTTTTTGTCTCAGCTTGCCTATAAATACTAGACTATTCCCCACTGATTTTTCTTACCTTTTGCACACACTTTCTTTCTGTTCTAAATCAGTTTATACTTTCATTTCTTTCCTTTGATCATTAAATCATAAAGCCTTGTTTCCAAGTGATCCAAGCTTTGATCCTCAAGTGCAAAAGAAGAATACTTCCTATCATTAAGTGAAGAAGTATTATAGCTTAGTGTGTGTCCTTGCAACCTTGTTGCAATTGTATTATATCTTGTAAATCATTTGTGTATATTGTGAAGGTGTGTATCGTAGTTGTGTATACTAAGTAGATTGTAGTGATCATTGTAAGTATAGTTAGATTGGGAGATCTTTGTAAGTTGTTATAGATTGGTGTGATCATAGTAGTGTCTTGGTGAAGTAAAGTTATGAAGCAAAGTGAAGTTGTGAAGAAGAGAGAAGTTGTGTAGTGAAGCCAAGTTGTGAATTGTCGTGAAGTGGTGTGTTGTGTTGTGATAGATTGGTTTTAGTTAGGATTAGAACTTAACATTTAGCTTAGTTTCGGAAATTGGTGTAAGCTAAGTTATGTACGGTTTTCTCCGCCTAAAGGGAGCTTGTTGACGTAGAGAAGAAAACTCTCAAGTTTGTTACTCGGGGAGTGGAGTAGGGCGAAGAGGTGATTCATTACCGAACCACTATAAATCCTCGTGTTGTGGTTTGATCTTTCGATCTCTTATATCTTATCTTGCACATTTATTTGCATCTTATCATTATTGACTTTATTAGTTAAATTGTCTATATTGTGCATATTGTGAATTCACATAAAGTAGAATCTAAGATTTTATAAACAAACATAACATTAATTTAAAAAGTGGTAAACTATTCAACCTCCCTTCTAGTTTTTCACAGGTAGTATGAAGACTGTTACCGATGGTATCCTTTCTACACTACTCGCGTTTCCCTAGACATATCAACAACGATACAAACAAAAGCTGGTTTTCTAAAGCCTAACGCGCACATTCATGAACAAGAAGCAACATCAAAAGGATATACAACCTAAGTTTCATGCAATCATAGATAAATACAAAGGAGGGTTTAGCCTTGCATGTTATAAAGAAAGCAAGAAGATAAATTAATCAAACAACACATAGACATATTGAATGATTAATGATAAATAACCTTACTTGATTTAAAACATGGATTCATGGCGACATCGCTTTATGCTTGTGGCCATCTCCAGCCACTGTTTGCAAAGGTCTTCAAGAGATTTGGTGTATGTCCATAATCTTGTCCGTTTCTTCTCTAAATGAGCCCAAGTCACGTGTGTTTCCTCCAAAATCCATCCAAGTGCTAAAAACCTAAAACAAACGATTAAGCACGTAATGTGGGCATATTTGCATGATTTAGGGGGTTAAATGACCCCAAAATAGTGTATAAAATGACACCCATCAGAATTACTAATTTGTGATCAACATTTTTGAGTATCTTGATTTTCTTCTCTAAGTCAGAAACTCTTTGATGGATAGTAGAAAGGGTTGCCGATTCAAGAATTGCAGTGGTTGATGTTGTGACTTCAGTAGTTGTTGGTGTCGGGATTGGTGTTGATTGTTAAGAGTGAGAAATGAATGGAGGAATAGATGAAGGAATGTTTATTGTTAGAGCAACTGTAACAATTTTAGGGATTAGTTTTATAACTAAGGGTTCAGGAATTACTGAAATAGGTATAGTGAGCAGTGATGAAGTCTGGATACTTGGATTTTCATGTTGAACTTGGACATCCAACATAGAAATAACTTTTGTTTCTACCGAGGAAATGTTATCAAGGTTGAGAAATATACTACCATAGTTAGATGAAACAGAATGCTTAGAACTTGAAACCTGAGTAGGAGAAGCGGTAGTTTTTGCCTGAGCTTCATCCTGAACTTGAGCACTTTCATCCTCTTGATTAACTTCCTCGAGCTCAGCATTTACTTTTTCGCATCAGTCTTCTCCTCATCACCTTTCCCTTTATCAACAAGCTTTGCATCTTTCATCACCACATTCACATCATCATACATTTCTTTATTAATACGATCATATTCTTCATCATCTACATCATCTGTTTCATCATTCGTAGGTACATAATCATCAAGTGTATGTAAAAACTCAACTTCTTGTGCTTCTTCTTAATCATCTGTCTTATTGAGATCAACGCTTTTGTCATCATCAGATTCAGTTCTTTCATAATCACTTTGTTGGTCATCATCATCATCATCATCATCATCATTACCAACTCTCCAAGACTCATATTTACTATTTGAAGAATCATCTTTGGACACATCGGGAACCCCTAGTTTTAAACCAGTTCCTACATGTGTGTTAATAGATTTGCCCTTTTGTCTCATCAAGAACTTTTGGTTTTAAACCAACCCCATCACCTGAGCCACCTGCCTGGTGCATGTGTGTTTCTCATTTGCTCCTTTTGATAGCCTTTTCATTTGAGATTCCTCAAGTAAAGCAGCTTTGGATAGCAAATTAATTCCTTTGTTTCTTTTAGCCTTTGTTGGTGCCTTCTTCTGTGACACAGACACACCAGGAGTGTCTCTGATTTGAACACCAGATGGTTGCCTTCTAGCAGCAGGTTTCTTGGCAGGTTCTTCAGTAATGATAAGAGTTTGTTTCTTTGAAGGAAAATCAGGTTTCTTTTATTTCCTAGCTATCTTAGGAGTTGCTTCTCCTGCTGCAAATGCTAGATAAGTCTTATAGGAATTGGAGTTTTGTATCTTCTGATTTATCATCACTATAGGAATTAATGCTCCATACAATTGATTGTCTTCACTTTTGTCAATAAATTTCAAGGTTCCTAAGACACTATCATCCCTGACTGTGTGCATGAACATTCTGTTCCTCATAGAAATGGACTTGTCTTTTGAAATGAAGTGTTGGATGATGGCCTTTGTAAATCTGGGATAGGGCATATTCTCCTTTCTTTTAGCACTATAGTCTCTGTTGTCAATCTCGAACATGAAATCTTCCCAAATTAAGTCCACAAAGTCAACATTCTTTTTGTAGAACATCCCCCACAAGATTTGAGCTCTTGAAAGTCTGATCTTATCAAGACCTGTAGTTTTCCCCGAAAGGCATTTGTTGATGATGGCAGCAAATGTTCTCCAAGGTTGGTGCATGTGGTCTGTATACACCTTGGTAACAGATCTAATATCTCCTTTGTAGCCAAGTTCCTTGACGAATGAGATAATTTCCTCATCAGAAGGAGGTTCATCAAACTCTTGATTCTGAAGTCTAGGACAGATCTGGAGAATATCTCAAAAGACTTCCACATCAATTCTGCACTTTTTATTGTCAAGTTTAAACTGGTACGAAGATGAGTCTTTAATCTTGGAGATGGTGAACCGGAACTGTTGCATATAAATTTCTGAGACATCTGCAGTGATTAGAAAAGCAGGGTAGCAAGGAGAGAGTGCGAGTGCATCTAAGACAACTTGATAAGTTGGTTCCTTTTGAGTTTTTGAGGGATTAATTCTCATGTTGCACTTTCTAATCTTGAATCGATCATCAGGTATGACCAAAGCATTGTCAAGAGCAGTTTGTTGAGCAACAATTGGATTCATGGTTCTACTAAGAATTATCCAATACAGTTTATATACAAGTAGATATGTATCACTGATTGACAATTTTGTTCATGTATTTTGATAGTTTAAGATGCAAGTTATGATTATTAACCATGGAATTAAGCACAGTTTATCAGGCAAACAATTGTAAAACATAACAAAGGTCAATGAACAAATATTAGAAAGTCAACTTGAAATGTCAACAGACTAGATATTGGTCAAACTAGGTCACACAGGCAAATTTTGATCCAAGGTCAAACAAAGTCAAACCTAACAAATTATGTATGTTTCGCCTAGGCTATGTATGTTTCACCCAGTTATAATCCTGTGTATGTTTCGCCTAGTGTTAACACAACATATGTTTCGCCTAGCCTATCTTACAAGTATGTTTTGCCTAGGCATAATATGAGGTATGTTTCGCCCAATGTTAACACAATTTATGTTTCGCCTAGTTATAACTTAGGTATGTTTCGCCTAGAGTAAAACATGTATGTTTCGCCTAAGTAAAGACGTATGTTTCGCCTAGTTATAACTTAGGTATGTTTCGCCTAGAGTTAATACCCCATATGTTTTGCCTAGTTATAATTCACAAACATCAAAACCTTTATTTTCTAAGCATCTAAGTTAAACCAAACATGATTCTAGCAAACACAAACAACACATGAACTCTTTTAACAAGAATTTTCCCATAAGAACACCAACATTTGTTATATTTCAAGCATAATGACACGTTTAACCATGGTTAACAAGTTTTGATGTTCTAGCTTGTTTTTGCACTCTATCACTTACAAGAAACATTATAGCACATATAGAACACAAACCCACGAACATTTACATGTTCTTATCATTTCCCCTAAAATTTCGAACCTAGAATCATTAATAGCTCATTCAAGTGTTAACCCCATTAAAAACTATTACAAGCGAGTAATTTATACCCCTTAGATATCAAAATCCCCTAATCAATTTGACAAAAACACCACTTTTAATTTTGAAGAACCCTAACCCAATTTCTAGGGTTTTTCGAGAAAAAAGTGTGAATTTGATTAAATTATTTTGATTAGATGATGTTGTGAGTATAATGAACAAGTTTGTAGTTTACCTTAAGGATTGAAAGACACAAATTTGTAGGGTTCTTGGTTGAGCCGATTTTAGCAATGAAGAAGAAAAAACTAAGGTGTGTTTGTTTGTGTGAGTAAAATGAGCGAGGTAGAGTGGGTTATTCAAAAACTTTGTGTTTTTTAACCCTTTCACCCCCTGAGGTTCCAAATCCCTTCCACTTTTCTTTTTACACTTTTCCTAAGGCTAAAACAAGTTAGTTAAATTACACCTTAAGTCCTTTTAGTTTTATTAAACTAGACTAAGTCTTATATTTTGCAATTAAATCCCTATAGGTTTAAACACATAACATATAAAGCCCAAATGAGTTAAACTTAATTAACTCCCCTTTAAGTATTGATTCGTTATAGTTTAAAACCTTTTTCCTTTTATCAAATGATGATTTTGAAGAAGCTAATTTGACAAATTCTCCCCCTCAAACGATGACCCGTTTTCTATTTAAAGAGCAGTAGTTGTTGTTTGAGTGGTCAAAATTGTCTTAAAAACCATTTTCTGATGAAACTGTGAGATGATTAAGTTCTTTTTAAATCAACACCATAAAAATAAGATTTCTCTTATTTTAAACAAATAAAAGCATTGACGCGTACACTTATTGTATATAGGAAGCAAAGGTTGTGTTGTAAAGTAAACACAAGCCTTTGTATGATCATCAAGTAGATCATACCCGAGAAACTTAATTCCCGTTGAGAGGTCAAGTTTTCTTTTTGGCAAAATACTTACCTTTAAGATGAGGACCGGGTTGTTATCTGAAATAATAGCAAACCATATGACATGTTTTAAAAATCATTTTTGAACTTCTGTTCGAAATTTATTTACAGCTCCGTGTTATTATTGAATGAAATTTCTAAAGCCGTAAATATTATCAATTTCAGAAGACATGTCATGAACACATATTTTTGGTATTTTTAATTTTATATTTTTTTTGTAAAATTTTTATAAAAATGAAATCTTTTTGGGTTTTTCTAGTTTTCTGTATTTACATATGATACAAGAAGATGTGCCACCATCACTCTTCTTCTTCGTTTGTCACACTTTTTAGCGTTTCAGGAGACATACTTCTCATTTTAAGCTTGTTGATAAGAAATTCAAGTCTTTCTCGTCCCAATGGCTTGGTAAGGATATCTTTCAGCTGATATTCTGTTCTGACGAAGTATAGATCAACCACCCCATTTTCCACTTACTCCTTGATGAAGTGGTATCTGGTGTCAATATGCTTCGATCAGGAATGTTGGAAGTTGTTACAGCATAAGGCAATGGTGCTTTTGTTATCGTAGTACAGAGGTATATTGTTGAACCCAAGGCTATAGTCAGTTAATTGTGATCTCATCCAAAGTATTTGAGCACAACTTCCTGACAAGGCAATGTATTCAGCTTTTGTACTGGATATGGCTGTGCTTTTTTGTTTCTTAGATGACCAACTGACTAATCTGTCACCCAAAAGCTGCATACTTCTAGATGTACTTCTTCTGGTATATTGGCAACCAGCATGATCAGCGTCTGCAAAAGCTGTTTGTGCAATACAAGAGTCCTTCGAGTACCACAGTCCCATATTAATGGTACCTTTTAGGTAACAAAAGATTCTCTTAACTACATGTAAGTTCTTTTTGATAGGCTTTTCCTAATACCAGGCACACATATACACAGTAAATACAAGGTCTAGTCGACTGACAGTCAGATACATAAGGGAGCCAATCATTCCACGATAATGTGTGGGATTAACTTCTTTCCCTTGTGGATCTGCATCCAGTTTGGATTTCTCCACCATGGGAGTATCCACAGGGTCACTGGTTTCCATACCATATTTTTTAATTATCTCAAGAGCATATTTGGATTGATTAAGAAAGATGCCTCTAGGACTTTGAGCGATCTGACGTCCTAGAAAGAACGACATTTTGCCCATCATCATCATCTTAAATTTTAAACACATTATTTCAGAAAATGTTTCACAAAGATCAGGTTTAATGGAGGCAAATATAATGTCATCTACATAGATTTGTACCAATAAGATGTCTTTGCTTTCTCTTTTGATGAATAATGTAGGATCAACGGTTCCTTTGGAGAACTTCTAGGATAGTAGAAATGATGAGAGCAAATCATACCAAGTACGTGGAGCTTGTTTCAACCCATAAAGGACTTTCTTCAGCTTGTACACATGGTTAGGATTCTCAGGATCTACAAACCCGTTTGGTTGACTAACGTAAACCTCCTCACGTAATATGCCATTCAAGAATACTGTCTTTACATCCATTTGATAGACAATCATGTTCATGTGCGCGGCAAATGCAATAAAGATACGAATGGCCTCAAGTCGTGCAACTAGAGCAAAAGATTCTTCTAAGTCTATGCCTTCTTCCTGACAATATCCTATCGCTACCAACCGAGCCTTATTTTTCAATACACCTCCCAGCTTGTCTAATTTAACCTTGTATATCCACTTCAAGGTGATAATCATAACACGATCTGGACGAGGTACAAGCTCCCAAACTTCAAAACATTTAAACTCATTGAGTTCTTCTTGCATGGCTTCAATCCAGCATGATTCCGTCAATGCTTCTTTATAACTCTTTGGTTCAATGGAAGAAAGAAAAGCATCAAAATAACAGAACATGGCGTCAATTTATAGTTGATGTCGAGTGGAGACCGGTCTAGAAGGATCGCCAATTACATTATTAATTGGGTGATCTTTGGTCTATTTACTAATGTGTTCAGGTGGTTGATTTAGTAAGTGCACATTATTTGGAATAACAACCTAAGAAGAGGATTCTTCAGAACCTGGTTCTGGAATTGGAATACCAATATAAGGATTATTATCCATGTGTGCTACTTCAATATCATGATCTGCTTCTTTAGCATCGGAAGGAATAACATGGGATGGTGATTCTTGAGGAGTTTGTGAAGTACTTGGTGATGGTGCATCTTGATCAACTAAAGTTGAGGAAGGTGAACCGGTTGAAACAGCGGGTTCCAGAGCAGCAACTTCTGAAACTAGATGATCAACACATTGCGGAGGACTAAAGTATTCATCAAATAATAGTTAAATCAGTGTATCCCAGTCATTCCTTATTGGTGGGACAAAAGGTGTTGAAGAAGGAGGTTGTGGCACGAGTCTTGAACTGAGTATTCTAGGAGTCATTTAAAGAAGTGTGGGTCCTGTACTGCTTTGTTCAGAAGCCATTGTTTTTATTTAGCAGATTTGAATTCCTTGAACCCCTGGTTTCTGAGATATTAGTCTTTTCAGCAACCAAACTTTGAGTCTTTCCTTTTTAGGATTGAAGGATGTACCTGCACTAACATTAAGAGTTTGTTCGCATGTATATGGGTTAGTGATATCTTCATTTGAACCATTTGGGGGTTCACTGTCAACCTTGGTTGCGCTAGTGGTGAAAATCTTTCCAGTTGGAACCCACCTAAGACCAACAGTATTAAAAATTCTACCTGTCAGTTTACACCTAAGATAAGATCTAGGAGTGTTTGTTTTCTCATGCACAACGAAAGACTTATTGGGAGAAAACCTATGTCTAGTAACAATCTGCATATCAGGTTTTTGAAAGTGACACTTTTGTTCTACGGGTTTGTTTATGTTTGTAGTCTTATTGGGTTGAATCTTAGCACAAGAATTCACT